>CP139509.1:521140017-521302528 GCA_021014915.2 Artemisia tridentata subsp. tridentata | reverse complement strand
AGTTATCAGACACAATTACTTTGTTGGTGATTGTATTATATATTTTCGTATCGAGTTACAAACGCATTTTTTTTTATTAATAGAATGCGTAAATCTATTTTCATGACGAGTTGCGTAAAGAATTACTTAAAAATTACATCATAAATAAACGACACATTAAGTCTGTTTTTTTGTAGTGCAATCAACAATTCACACTGTCAACAACCATCAGACTTTTTCTTCTTTACCATTTTATATATCTCGGTGTAACTTCTGTTTGCGTTATGTAATTTTTTACTGGCCATATATATATATATATATATATATATATATATATATATATATATATATATTGGAGTACACATAAATCCAAAATTTTTAACTACACAAATCTATAGTAATGGTTATTGAATTCTTATTTACACATATGTATAACGATCATCTAATCATTAAAATTCAATTTTATAACTAAATATTTATATGATTATGACTACAATAATATTAAACCAAAAGGTTAGAAAATTTGCAACTTATTATCTCACGAACAATTCATGTCACTAGTATACACATTAAACATGGTGTATTAATAAGTTATCAGACACAATTACTATGTTGGTGATTGTAATATATATTTCGTATCGAGTTACATCTCATTTTTTTTATTAAAGAATTGTGTAAATCTATTTTCATGACGAGTTGCGTAAAGAATTACATAAAAAATTACATCATAAATAAACGACACATTAATCTCTTTTTTGTAGCTGCAATAAACAATTAACACTGTCAACAACCATCACCGACTTTTTCTTCTTTACCATTACTATATATCGGTGTCAACTATGTTTGCTTTATGTATTTTTTCGGCCATTACTGTAGTATTGCACGGATACGATGCTAGTATTTAATAAATTTATACATATTTATAAGTGCCAAAATGTGACATAACTTTACACACTATTTTAAAGCGTGTAAAGAAATGTTAACAAATAAGATATTTTCTTTGTAATGACAATAATGAGGCTAACAAGCTTGCATAACTAAAACGCTAAGAAAAAGTATTGAGAATTTCTTATTCGTTTTGTGCGTAGATATAAGATAAAGATAATTAAGAAATATTGTAAAACAACATTTGTATATTACATTTGCATATTAATTGCAAGTGTGAGATTGACTTGGAAATCAATGATTTATTCTTGAACAATAAACGAAAAGGCCAATAATCTTGACCAATGTATTTCATTAGCGTTTTTATAACGAGTTGCTGTTCAACTAAAGACGTAACATATTAATGTTTTGGTGTAGCGAATTGACAAGGACAAGATTTGGGTTGTTTCGTAGAAATTCCGGATTTTTATTATTTTTATGATTTTTGTTATTTAAGAAAGTGCAAGGGTGTGTTTAGAACGCTATAAAACTTTATTGTGTTTAGAACATTATAAAACTTTCCCTTATAAGGGTTTTATAATTGACATCTTTTGATAATTTAATTATTAAATAAAAGTGCGTCTTTTATTAGGGTTTTATCCCTTTTGAAGTTTCATCTTCGTACCTTTGGAATAGGGATTAACAAAATTCGCTTTTTTGTCCTACGTCAGTTGACATCTAGAGCTTGTTAGTATCTAGGATGGTAAGTGGTGTAGATGGTTATGTGTCAATTAACGTCTAGAGGTTGTTAGTATCTTAGATGGTAAATGGTGTAGAAGATTCATAAACCAATAGTGTTGGTAGGGTATGGTCTGAAAAGCACATGGATTATGATTTTATCAAAATCGTATCCAAACTCGATAGGAAATACACTATCTATCAAAAAACTACGTTCCGTGTTCGTAGGTGGAGGTAACAACCTCAAAAACTACGAGGGTTTCAATTATGGAGGTTCAAGAATTTGTGATTTAGATGACATGTAGGATTGCCATATTCGGTTGGGAAAATCATGTCGTTGCAAAGTTGAAGGTTTTTATGATTTAAAGCGTAATCTCTACATTTTCTTATGAGAAAGAAAGAGAATTGTAATGATTCCATCTGAAGACCAAGTACATATACCAATGGGCAAGGTTAAGATTGAAGAAAATATATTAAAGATCGAGGTTGTTGAAGAACACGTTGAGAAAATCCAAGAACTTCAAGTTTATGCACAACATGAAGACAAAAATTCAACTTTATTGTAATCAACAAAAGAGGTTGTGGTTTTGAAGAATTACGAAGATAAAGTTTTGGGTTTTAAAGATGAAGAACGTGTTGCAGGTTTGAAGAATGGTGAAATCAATCAAGAGTTTAGTATGAATCTTGATTAGAAGAAGATGTATATGGTTAGAGATTTGAAGAAAATTATAGCTTTCGGCTATTCATCAAACAAGACTATTTATTCCAAGAAATCAAAGAGGAAATTCATTTTAAAGGAAGAAGATGATCTAGGGCTTAAAACTCGAATGTTTGGTTCAATTGTAGACTTGTAGGGGTGTGGTAAGCGAGTCAAGATCAAAGGCGTTAATCAAGAATTAAATGTCCACCCCACAAGCAAAATTACACATGAGAACTCAGGGTCGAGTTCTTTTCAAGTAAGGGGGAATGATGAGGACAAGATTTGGATTGTTTTGTTGGAAGCCCGGGTTTTTGTTATTTTTTTATGTTTTTCGTTATTTAGGACAGTGCAAGAGTGTGTTTAGGACTTTTTAAAACTTTATTAGGTTTCTTTTTGCACAAGTTAACTTTCCCCAATAAATATAGGGCTTAGGGTTTTATAGTTGATATCTTTTGATCATTTGAATATAACATAAAAGTGCATCTTTTATTAGGGTTTTATCCCTTTTGAGGTTTCATCCACATACTCTTGGATTACAGTTACCCTTAAATTAAGGTTTAACAAAATTCACTTTCACGTTCTGCGTCAAAATGGAAGATATCATTTTTTTTTTCTAAATATTTTAAAAGCACTTACACTTATCTATATGCATGTACATGTACTTTTTAGCTAAAGAAATAAATGTCATTTTTATAAATATGAAATGTTTAGACCGAACTTATAAAGTTTTTATTAACAAATCCCATTAAAAAATTAAAAAAAAAAAATACATCCTTAACTAGGGGGTGCTTGTTATGGGGGTAAGGAGGGGTGGGTAAAGGGTAAAGGAATGAAGAGGGCCCACATAAACTCAATAATCATGCTTGGTAAGATAAGGTAATGGTATTGATTACCCAGTACTGGGTAATCAACCATTATAGAGTAAATTGGGGGGTAAGGTAATGATTACCCACCACCCCATTCCTTTGCATTCCCTTACCCTTTCCTCCCTTTCCCTTTCCCTTTCCCCTCTATCAACCAAGCAGCCCCTAACTATAAATGATAAATAGCATTCACTACTTAATTAATAATTTTCTATGGTTTGATCCTCAAGTTCTTATCCTTTCTAGATATTTTGAATATTAAACCTAAACGCTAAAATGTTCCATTAAATGTCGACGGAAAAATTTGCCAGATTAATAATTGAAACCGCAAAAGTTAGGCTTCGTAGAAGAGTGGGTCTCGACTCTATAAGCATTGAATTGTATTTGTCTCTTTGCTCGATTTGCAATGGTGACCTTGAAACACAAAAGCGCATATTTATCGATTGTTGTCTTGCTAAGGATATATGGGAGGTTGTGCTTAAATGGTGGAGCCTTCATAATATTACTATCTCAAACCTCAATGATGCAATCAATGTGAAGGATCAGGAGACCTTTTGCCAAATCATTTGAAGTTTTTCCATGTGCTGGTTCAAAACAGCTCTTTGGGTGCTTTGGAAAATTGCATCTAAGAGACTCAGGAAGCTAGGACCTAATCTTCGACAACATTAAACTAATTTTATTCACTTGGATTTCTTCTTAATTTTATAAAACCTCATTAAATTGGATACATTGGTTTCGTAAACCTTGTAATGCTCCATCAACTAATGTACAATTTCTTTTCTTACCGTCTTGCTATTTTATTATACGAATTGCCGTTACAAAAAATATAAACCGGAAAAGATCAAAAGTTCAACAAAAAAATAATAATAATAATATTAAATAAATAAATAAATAATAATAATAATAGTAATAATAATAATAATAATGTAGAACTTTCTTTGTCGCTATCACTTTACGCGGATACTATGTCAGGTTTATTTAAAGGGGCAAGTTATTTGGACCCCCCCCCCCCCATAGGGAGGGTTTCCAATCATTACACGCATCGCCGGGTTGTACGGTGTACATCGCGTGTTGTACTGTTTGACCAAACCCACCCTGATATGACAATATAGGGAGGGTTTGTATAACACAACCCTTATTTAAAACCCATAAAGATGTAAAAGCCAAACATCATTGAACTAGACGTGAAATAGTGTGAAGAAAAAAATTAAAAGGATATAACATCTATATCATTGCCATGCAATGCTAATGTTGTTTAATCAAACAACCTGCAATTTCATTTTATATTTCATCAAAACAGAATTATATAGTGGTTGAAGTGAAACGAGCAACAAGCTGCGCCGCTAGCCCTTTTTAGATTGCAAAGCTAACTCTTTTGAAAAATACATTCGTGGATCTATGTGTCATAACATTACTGTTCATAACTCGTTGGACTCTGTTGAGTAGTTTCATCGCCTCAGGTGCAAGGAAACCAAATGTATCAAACGCGAAAGGAATAAACACGTGTTGATTTTCAATGCATGCTTTCTCGTGTTTTGTCACTTTGCACAATGCGGCTTTCAAAGCGGCATGTCCAGCTGTAAAACCCCGACTACTCAACCCCACGAGAGGAGAAACCCGGGTCAGATCCACATAAGTATGTTTCCCCCCAACCCATCCAAAAACCAAAATGTCAGCCAGGCTCAATGTAGATCTTCCATTTGACGGGTCCATCAAAAAGTTCACATGCACTTTAGTAACCAGGTTAGACCATACTTACATGTTGGCCTTGGTAATCGGGCTAGACCATACATCGATGTTGTCCTTCATAAAAATTTTTGGTTTATACGGGGGTATCGAATCCGATTGTGCTTTGATGTAAAACCACAAACAGATGACACTCTTTTGTAAGGAAGGTAAGGTGCTTACGCAGTTACGCACTTGTGGAATCTACATAGAAAAAAGAAAAATCCAATTTGGAATGGTTATTTAAATAAGTGAGCTGCTTTCTGTGTGAATATATAATCCTTTGTAACTCTTCCAACTTATTGCTAGCTTGTTTATATAATATTTGCATTGTTTTCCAAAAAGAATCTGGGTTCTCTTTGAAAGAAAAGGGGCTTGTACTTTGGAACTAGTACAATTAGGAATAACCTAATATTCCGTCTACGAGGGAACATAGCAACACAAAAAATTATAGTCTCATAAGAGGTGAAGGACATTTTTAAGAACACTGATAGAAGAACAAAAAAGTGTGGCATGTATCTGGTTAGGACGCGATAAACAAAACCCGGTAAAACAATAAGACTTTGATACGAACAACATTGAACATGCCTCCAGGATCCAGGCATAATTTTACTCTCTCACACTCTCCAACTAAATAGGATCATATTCCATACCTATGAGCTTAAAACAAGATGTTTCATTGACTTTTGGTAAAAAAAAAAAAAAACACTTTCCATCAATGAAAGTATCATTCTAAGGCTGGATGTAATATTTACCATATCCATCACTGCCACATCATCATTAAGAACAACACAGAACCCTTCACTAAACAGGCGTAGTGTTGACCACCAAACACATTTACATATTTTTCTATAATTTGCCGTTAGGGTAGTTTTTTGTACACCACGTTCAAGAAGTTGATATAAAATGTGTGTTATATGCTTGAAAAACCATGAATATGTGGTTTTCATTGCAAAAAAGGCGAAACTTTTTAATTTATACACAAATAATTATATCAATTTTAATACAGTTTTTTATTGTTTGAAATTTCAAATTAGTGTTAAATCACATGTGATATATTATGTGAATTTCAATACTAAAAACCGTAAAAAACGAACATTTTTATTTCGTCAAAAATAATGAAAGTGCCTGTTTATAGAAAGATAATAAAATGCCCGCCGCAACGGTATAATTTGTTTCGGTTAACGATTAACGGTAAATGAGATATTTAAATCATAAAAAGATGAGCGTAATTGCATTTTTAATTAAACCATTAATTAATCTCCATGTTTTTCTAAATAAAAAATAAGTGATTGAAATTTGTCCCTTAGTATGCAGAAAACTTTTTGATATGTAAATGATCTCTCCTCAATATATAATGCGTCGTGAATCAATTCTTTCTCCAAATCTAGTACAATGATTATTTTATTTGTTAAAATTATAAGTTTGAAGATAAGTAAACACAAAATGTAAGAAGAGGATATACAATTTTCCCAAATTTAATGGTCGAGATGATGGGAAAAATTGAATATGATACTTGTTTATCATGAAGTTAACTAGGCATAATTTTTAGAATAAAAGAAGTAATAGAAATGTGTACGTGAATATATATTTTTTTAACACATGTGTACGTGAATATGATGAGCAAAATATATTCATATTGTAACAAAAAACAACAACGATATTAAATTCTGTCGAAATGAGGTATGAGTCACATTGTAACTGACAAATAAAATTATTAATATTTGGAGAAAGTAAATAAATTACAAAGCAAGAAGGTTAAGAATCAAAGTTCATTATATCATTTGGTATTATTGTTAGACAATATAATATAACTAGTAAATCAATTACAATAAGATGGCCGGCAAACGAGCAACAAGTTGCGTCGCAACCCCCTTTTGTATAGCAAACTCAATCCTACTAAAAATGAAATTTTTTGTCTTAGGGGTAAAAAATTACTTTGCACAACCCGTTGAACCGTAGTCAAAAACTCCCCTGCCTCCGGAGCTAGGAAACCAAATGTATCAAAAGCAAAAGGGATAAACACGTGTTGATTTTCTAAACAAGCCTTCTCGTATTTAGCAACTTTGCTCGATTCCGCTTTCAACGCCGCTTGTCCCGCAACAAACCCATTGTCCTTAAGCCCAACAAGAGGGGACACCCCAGTAAGATCCACACAAGCATGTTTCCCCCAGGCCCACCTAAGCACAAGTATATCAGCTGGCCATAAAGTAGACCTCCCTTCAAGCGGATCCGTTAGGAAGTTCACGGGGGCCTCCTTTTTAGAAGAAATTCCTGCTCGTTTAAGAACATCATATAGAACATCCCTAACCAAATCATGCCTATATTTGAAACCAGGTAACTCCTTACAATGGACCGCATGATCGCCAAAAGAATCCAAACAAACCTTGCGGCAGAATGGGCAAGGCTCATCAACCGAAAACAAAGGGATCATTAGCCGGTACTTAAGGATAGTCCGGTACTCCAGAGCCGACATATGTTGGCCTAGTCCTTCAATGGGGATAATCGTCAAGAAATTCTGAGCATGAGGAGCTCGGAGACATTCAAACACTGCTTTTTGTCGAGGGGATAAATCAAACTTCACACCCAAACTTTGGACGATTCCACTAAATAAGCCACACGCCAAAACATTATGGGCTTTAGGGGGGTGTCCTTGATAGAGAAACCGCTAACATCGAAATTGGGGAGGGACATGCGCAAGTGATCCATTGCATACCCATAATCAGAGTCAACCATATCAATACCACATCCCCGAAGAATGTGGTCCTGCAAACTCTAAGATTGCGCCCTCGAGGCCACAAAAGCATAAATAGATACATCATCTGTCGTACATAAACCCAACCCACCAAACCGAGTCGGAAGGGATGCTAGCCTCCATTGAAAATCCCAAAAAAAAGGGCCCCCGCAAACCACAATAGCCTCTATCGCCTTCCGAAGGCCATTGTCAAAAATAGAAACAGCTTCCCCTATATACATAGGTTGGCACGTTCTGAGACCGAACAACAGCTTTGCGACGCCCACACATGAGCGGAGCAAAAGGAGCTCTGATTGAGGGTTACGCAGACTTGGGAGTTTTTTACTAAGGTTCAACGGGTTGTCAAAGTAAATATCTAGTAATATTGTACACAACACGAAAAATTATCAAATCCAAGACTTGACGACACGTTTTCTAATAAATGGAAAGGGCAGTTTATACGGACCCCCCCCCCCTATAGGGGGGTTTGCAATCATTGCATGCATTGAGGAGTTGTATTGTGTGCATCATATGTTGTACTGTGTGCTTCACGGTTTGTACAGTTGATCATAGAAGGGTTTGTATAGTATACCCCTAAATGGAAATGTAAGGAATTAATATGCTCAAAGAGGAAAAACAAAGGTTTATATTTGGAAAGAATATTAAATGTTTAACTCATCGAAGGAGGAGGGTAAAAGAGTCATAACACCAAATCTTGAAACCCTCAAAACAAAAAGTAGCCACTACCCTTGAAAGATGAAAAGTCGAGCTTTTGTGCTACAGTAGATCACACGTGTCAGTGATCCATAGGATTCATTTTGTCAAAACCAATAATTAAGATTAAAAAATACCTAATTAATTCAAGATAGCAACTTGATTGGCCCACGTGTCGTTACCCTATTCATATTCTAAATCAGGTAAAGAAAACAATAGCGGTTTATATAAACTAGATAGTGGTTTTATAGAGAGAGAAAAGGGTTTTTGTACTACCTATATACCTTTATATGTAAACACACTTTCCTAATGTAGAAGACGACCCTTATCTCAATCGGGAAACCAGAGATCACACACACACATACACAAATAGATTTAGAAAGAGAAACCTATATATATAGAGAGAGAAACTAGAGCGAGAGAGATCCAAGGAAGACGACGACTGAATTAATCAATCACCTCAAAGTAAGCAACTCATATCATCTTTTGTTTTCACAACACACAGTCACACGTACTTGATCTATCGATCACAAGCGTAATTCGTATGCTTAGATTCGTTAATTTAACAAATCTTTTATGTATATCTGTATATGTAATTGTATAAGAGCAAGGTTGGATCAAGTTGTTAACACCTTTGCCTCTGGAGACAGAGGTCAAGGGTTCGATCCTCACCCCTTGCAAGGCCGGAGGTCCTTTTCTACCTTTGGTAGAACCGGAAGCAGCCTCTCTACCTTAGGTAGGGGTAAGGCTGTCTACGTCTCGACCTCCCCATACACCGTGGAAGACGGTATTGGGACCCATAACCCGTGGAAGAACGGTATTGAGAGTTATTTTTATTATTATTATTTTTTTTATCTGTATTTGTATCTGTGTCTATCTGTATCTAATTGTATTATATACATTTAGCTATATACGAATGTATATATATTTTTTATTTGTGTTATGTTGAATTGTTTAGGTGTTTAATTGATTTAGTTTTGATTGATGAAAAATAATTAATTAGGGATCGGTATGGGGAGAGGTAAGATCGTGATTAGGAGGATCGATAATTCAACGAGTAGGCAAGTTACTTTCTCAAAGAGGAGGAGTGGATTGTTGAAAAAGGCTAAAGAGCTCGCGATCTTGTGTGATGCTGAGGTTGGTGTTATGATCTTCTCTAGCACGGGCAAACTTCATGAATTCTCGAATACTAGGTTAGTTTTACTAGATCTATTGATACTTTTATTTATGAAGTCATCTTCGTAGTTAATCTTTTTCTTTATTACGTCATAATTAAGTTTATGTATATTTGAGTTTCATTTCATTACTTTCATTGTATGTTTTTGCTTATAATCTTCTACCGTGTATATATTATATATAAAGATCTCTGATAATAATTACTGTAGCTCATATGAGTATATGACTATATAAGTAAATATATTTTCTGAATATTAGACAGTAGTTCATGCTAGCTAGCTTCATAGAAGTGAAACAGTTATTGATGCTCACACATGCTTATAATGGTTGCATGTTAAACTATCGTACTAACCTTTGATACTGAACAGAAATGAGAAAACATAGAATCAATGTGGTTCTTGACTTCTTTCCAGAAAGGAAAATATATTATGATATATGTCTGACAAAAGAGTAAGTGTACATGTAGAGCATCTGCCATTCTTTTTAATGTTAGCTACTACTAGTATAATTAATAAGCCAACCGTACCTTTGACCCTTAAAAAACACATAAAAGTTCATTAGTATAATGCTTAATCTTGTACCATTCATGTTAATTTAATTTCAAAGGACTACTTATTGGAGGAAAGTAATAAGATATATAACTACAGTAACAAATAATAATGTAATCGATATATTAAATCATTAGTAAGTGAAATGAGTATTTTAGAACAAAACGGTAGAAACTGATCACCATGTGTCTACATTATCTATCTATTTCGTGTGTGTGTATGCGTGTGTGTATCTATGCTAACCAAGACGAAGCTCATATAACCTTTTCTAGCTGCAATATGGGGAAGCTCTCTTAGAATGACGGATAATGATCGTACGTCTGTAGTTAATATAGAATGCATGTATACCGGCCTCTCCTAGAGGTTAAAGATAATGTATAATGATAATTTGTATACATCTTATGAGATAATCTCCATGTTTTAAGATATGCTGTTAATTAAGATGCATCTTTGTAAGTAAAAGATATAAGACTATCAAATAAACTTTGCATGGCTAGGAGCTAAATTAGTTTTCAACTGTGCATGCAAGGGTATATACATGTGATCTTTCTAGTTCTATTACTGTTCTCTACGGCATAAGTTTCTTTCTATATATACTGCACATTAACAGAAATGATTTAACAAGGAAAATACCATCACAAATAATATGATTACCAAGCAAATATGATATTTTCAACTGGAACATTTCTTGTGAATGAGTTTTCATGCAAACCCCATGGAAGGACATGTTGTGAGGGAATTTTGGTGTTAAATTTTTCATTAATATTAACTTATTTGTTTTTTCTTATTGATCTTCTGACAGATTTAACTATTATATTGTATTTGCTAGTCATAAATTCATCAGAACTAAACAATTCTCAACCAGTTCTGTTTGAGTTTAAAACATTTATGGACTTAAATTGATAAACTTGTCAATAGACATTTGCAGGCAATATAAAGGCCTAGCCATGCAAAACATGAATACATGACACCTTATAGTATCTAGGACTATTAACATATCATCAAACCTGTTCAATCATTTAGGATGGATTTAATTTATTTCTCTTTTTATAGGTCCTTTTGTCTGGAGTGGTTTTTGTGGACTTACATTTTGAGATTCATCATGGTGTTGTTTTCGAGTCTCATGTGTTATTTCCGAGAGTGTGCTTGTTTGGTACTAGTTATCTAGGTCAAGTGTTTGGTTTCGGTTCTCTTTTCGCAAATTTCTCTCTTCTACATACTATTTCTTTAGAAAATGATACATTCCATGTTTTTATTATTTGATATTATCATTAAAACTCAATGTGGTCATCCAGAGACACCTTACATTTATGGGGTTATATATACGAAAAGAAAGATCACTCTCTATACTTCAAAGGATTATATACAAGATAATGAAGTCATGTATGACTTGTCTACTAAACTCTCATAATATTGTAACCTTCCAATTACTGATTTATTGTGAAAATAATGAACAAGAGTAAAGAGAAGAAAGGAATTATTATTGAAAATGGATAATCACTAGAGGTTACAAATGGATGTATTTATAAGGGTAATAGTCTAAGCCCTAACTTGTTTCTAAAGAATAGGATGAATAGACGTAACCCATAAGCCCTTACATAATTTATAATACTCCTCTTTGGATATTCATCGTTCATTACACGCCATAAACTGCATCCTTAAAAACCTTACAAAAAAAAAACCCAATGGGATAAAAACTTGATGAAGGAAAAGAGTGCAGTACACATAATGCTCCTCCTCAAATTAATGCATATCTTTTAAGCGTCGAAGACCGATCTTCCGAACCAGTAGCTCAAAAACTCTTGTTGGCAAAGACTTTGTGAATAAATCTGCAAAATTGTCACTTGATCGAACTTGACGAACATCAATAACTCCATCCTTTTGTAGATCATATGTAAAGAAAATTTGAGAATGTGTTTGTTTGTCTCTTGATATACCCTTCCTTGATTTGAGCTATACATGTAGCGTTGTCTTCACATAACATGGTTGGATTTCCTTTAATAGACTCGAGCCCACATTCTTCTTGGATGTTTTGAATCATCGATCTTAACCAAACGCACTCTCGACCAGCTTCATAAAGTGCAATAAGTTCAGCATGATTTGATGATGTTGCAGTTAAAGATTGCTTTGTCGACCTCCAAGAAATTGCAGTGTCTCCATATGTGAAAACATACCCTGTTTGGGATCGTGCCTTATGTGCATCAGACAAGTAACCAGCATTAGCATATCCAACCAACTTTGATTTCGAATTCTTTTGGTAAAATAATCCCATATCACGGGTACCACAAAGATAACGAAAAATGTGTTTGATTCCATTCCAATTTCGGCATGTTGGCTCGGAACTATATCTTGCTAGTAAGTTGACTCAAAAGGCAATATCTGGGCGTGTATTACCAGCAAGGTACATCAAAGCCCCTATCGCACTTAGATATGGTATTTCAAGACGAAGAATGTCCTCATCATGTTCTTTGGGGCGGAACGGATCAAGTTCCCGGTCAAGTGAACAACCGACCATTGGTGAGCTTAGTGGATGAGCTTTATCCATATTGAATCGTTTCAATATCTTTTCCGTATAGTTTGATTGATGGACAAATATTCCACTTGACAAATGCTTAATTTGCAAGCTCAGACAAAACATTGTCATACCAAGGTCTTTCATTTCAAATTCATTCTTTAACAAATTTGCAGTATGTTCAATTTCATCAATATTTCCGATGATATTTAAATTATCAACATACACTGCAATGATTGTGAAACCCCCCTTTGATCTTTTAATAAAAACACACGGACTTATTTGATTACTTTTGTATCCTTCTTTTGAAAGATATTCACTTAGGCGATTATACTACATTCGTCCTGATTGTTTTAGACCGTATAAAGATCTTTTCAATTTGATTGAAAACATTTCACAGGGCTTAGATTTACAAGCTTCCGGTATTTTCAATCCTTCAGGGATTTTCATGTAAATGTCACTATCAAGTGATCCGTATAAGTAAGCTGTGACAACATACATAAGGCGCATTTGGAGCCTTTCAACATTTGCAAGACCAATTAAAAATCTGAGAGTCGTTGCATCCACAACAGGTGAATATGTTTCTTCATAATCTACCCCGGGTATTTGTGAGAAACCTTGTGCTACAAGTCTTGCTTTGTATCTCACAATTTCATTTTTCTCGTTTCTTTTTATAGCAAATACCCATTTATAGCCTACCGGCTTCACATTATTTGGGGTTAATGTCACAGGACTAATTCATTTGCTATTCTTTGCAAGTGAATGAGCTTTTGAACCTCCAATTCACATTGACCACTCCGAGGGTCAAGAAAAGATATTTGTGATGCATTCCAAGTTACATCTTGTTTGTCCAACTTTTTATTTTCTCTTCCTAAGATTGGGAACATTGTTTCATCAAACTGGCAATCAGCAAAGCGTGCTGTAAAAACATCTCCAGTTAATGGTTCCAAATATTTTATGATTGATGGAGAATTAAAACCAACATAAATTCCCAATCTTCTTTAAGGTCCCATCTTTGTTCGTTGTGGTGGTGCTATTGGGACATAGACACCACAACTAAAGACTTTTAGATGAGACAAACTTGGTTCTCTTCCAGAAACCAGTTGGAGTGGAGAATACTTACGAGATGCGCTTGGTCTTAATCTAATAAGAGCAGCAGCATGTAAGATAGCATGTCCCCATGCAGAGGATGGCAATTTTGATTTCATAAGTAGTGGTCTAGCAATAAGTTGTAATCTTTTTATTAAAGATTCAGCTAGACCATTTTGTGTATGCACATGTGCTACAGGATGCTCAACCATAATCCCAATTGACATACAAAAATCATTAAATGATTGAGATGTAAATTCTCCTGCATGATCTTTTTGATTTGATGATCTGGGAAATGTGCTCTTAATTGAATTATTTGGGCTAATAGCCTCGCAAAAGCAACATTTCTTGATGCTAACAGACAGACATGGGACCATCGGGATGATGCATCAATTAATACCATAAAGTATCGAAATGGTCCACACGGAGGAGTAATTGGCCCATAAATGTCTCCTTGAATTCTTTCTAGAAACAAAGGAGATTCTTTTTCAAGTTTATTGATTGAGGGCCTAGTTATCATTTTTCCAAGAGAGCATGCTCCACATGATAATTCTTTTGATAATAGGATCTTGAGATCCTTTAGTGGATGCCCATTTGAGCTCTCAATTATTCTCCTCATCATAATATCACCCGGATGACCCAATCGATCATGCCAAAGGGTAAATATTTTGGGATCTATACCCTTTCGGGTAGAAACCATATTTATTTCTGTCTGATTGATGTATGTAAAATACAATCCAGAAGATAGACCTTTCATTCTTTCCATTATGGTCTTTTTTCCATTTTCATTGGATGTAATTTGGAGATACTCAATTTCGTTTTGAGTCATGGTTTTAAGATGATAACCATTGCGTCTTATATCTTTAAAACCTAGTAGATTTCTCCTGGATCTACTAGAATATAACGCATCATTTATTATTAATTGTGTACCTTTAGGTAACACAATGCAGGCTTTGCCAGAGCCTTCAATCAAGTTGCTAGTACCGCAAATTGTGTTGACATTTGCATTTGCTATATGAAATTCATAAAAGTATTTTCTGTTTTTCAAAATGTTATTTGTTGTTCCACTATCTACTAGACACTCGTCTTCATCGTTTTCCAAAATGCTTTTCATATCCTTGAACATAAAAAATAAATAAATAAATAAATAAATAAGCATTTCAAAGTAAAAGAAAACTTTAAGGGAAAAATAAATACTACATTAATTAAAATTCCAAACATGAGTAACAATGCTAGAACAAACCTAGCTTTATTCAACACAAAATTTAAACTTGAAACACTTATTGCGGAAAAATAAAAATGCAACTAGATAGCTAGTTATTATTTCCATCATTGGAAAATGAAGCAACAACATCGTCGACATCATCAAAGAAATCTGAGGAGTCGAAGCGCACATTGGGAATTGGCTCATCATCGTTGAAATTATCAATGAAATTTGTTTCAATGTCTTTTCCTTTCTTTTTTAGTGATGCTTGATAAAGATCAACAAAGTGTCTAGAGGTGTGACACTGCTTTGCCCAATGAGTGTTCATGATCTGTGGCAAGCATTTCCATATTTTTTAGGAGCTTGATGTTGCATCCTTTTGCCTTTATCATCTTTTTTCTTGAAATTGTATGGCTTAGGATTATAACCATCATGATGTCAAACCATATTTCGACCACGTCCACGACCTCGTTCATTTCCACGGTTATTACCATGTTCACGACCCTGACCTCTCACATTTGATGTTGCATGCACTTCAGGCAATGCAGTAGAACCAGTGGGGCGTGTTTAATGATTTTTCATCAAAAGCTCATTAATTTGTTCAGCAACAAGGACAACAGATATTAGTTCGTGGTATTTTCTGAAGCCACGTTCTCGATATTGTTGTTGTAAGAGCATATTTGAAGCATGAAAAGTAGAGTTTTTTCTAGCATGTCTTCTTTAGTAATCTTTTCTCCGCACAATGTTAGTTTAGATGTGATGCTAAACATTGCGGAATTGTACTCGCTGACACTTTTAAAATCTTGCAACCTGAGGTGCATCCAGTCATAGCGAGCTTTGGGAAGGATTACTTGTTTTTTATGATCAAACATTTCCTTTAAACTTTGCCATAATATTAACGGGTCTTTCACCGTTAGATATTCCTTTTTTAGGTCCTCATGAAGATGATGACGCAGAAATATCATGGCTTTGGCACGTGCTTGTGCAGAGGCCGTATTTCCAGTTTGGATCTTTTATCCCAATTCTTTTGCAGTTAAATGGATCTCGGCATCAAGAGTCCAAGGGAGATAGTCTTTTCCAGAAATGTCAAGAACAGCATAATCGATATTCGAAAGCTTTTAATTTTGACATTTTTTTAACTACATAAAAAGACAAGTGTATCATTTAGCAAAGATTGTATATATCATCAGGTCTACTGTCACAATTGAATAGCAACATTCAATATTTATTATCTACTGTCATGGCAAGCAAATTATATGCGTATAAGAGTTACATCGTATAACGGTAAAATGTTTAATAATAGAGGTAACATTACTCATTAGACAATGACAATACTATTGAATATTAAGAATAAACTTAAAAATAGTTTCATAAACCAAAAGACAAATCACATAAACTTCAGCAATCATATATCGTCATATTACATATACAATGTTTTAAAAAAAAATAAAAATATCATGCATATATTCGATCATGCATATTATGCATAATATTATCTACACCAAGTAAAAATTCTTCTTTCTAAAAAAATTTGTTACAAAATCAAAAATTGCATCACACATACCTTCTCTTTCTTTCATTAAAAGTAGAGTGAAATGCAGAAATGGTCCCTGTGGTTTGCCCAAAATGCAGGTTTAGTCCCTGTGGTTTTGAAAGTGCAGGCGGCCTCCCTGTGGTTTTGCCCCGATTGCAGGTTTGGTCCCTGTGGTTTGCTCAAAATTGCAAAAATGGTCCCTGTGGTTTGCTCAAAATTGCACGTCCAGGGACCAAAATGGAGCCAAAGTTTCCCCACAGGGAGGCCGCCTGCACTTTCAAAACCACAGGGACTAAACCTGCAATCGGGGCAAACCACAGGGACCATTTCTGCATTTCACTCATAAAAGTATAATACAAATAACAATCAATATTATTCAAGTGATCTAAAATATCATTTTGATGTTACTATGATAAAAAATGCGAATAAATAAGTATAACATAAACAAGCAATTAAGTATGTAAGTAAGAATAATAGAACTTGAGGTTCGATACATAACACGAGATTGTGTTATTTGATTCTTTTGAGGGAATCATTATAGAACTTTGAGGTTTTTTTTTTTTTTTTTTTTCTTTTTTTTTTTTTAAAACATAACATGAGGTTATGTCATTTTGATTCTTTTTTGAAAGAATCACCATAGAACGTGAAGTTCTAATTATTATTTTTCTTTAACATAACATGAAGTTATGTTATTGCGATTCTATTGATTGAATCATATTAGAACTTGAGGTTCTCATTATCAGTTTTTTTCTTTTAACATAACTTGAGGTTATGTTATTTTGATTATCTTCATGTAATAACAATAGAACATGTATTGATTCATACTTCAAACAAAAGTTCTACATCATTAATTGAATTTATTTATCTCATTTCATTATTTGTATAAATCTAATATTTCATTAATTGTAGAAATCTAATAAGCATGGGTCAATACTATTAATTATCTCTTTCAATATCTATTTTGAAAATGTGAATTATTGAAACACCCCAAATGTTATACTTTTTTAAGTACATAATCACTTACAAAGATGCAGAAACACTAATTTACAAAAAGTTGGGCATTATCCCAAACACCCATTTCGACCCATTTACAAACTTACAGACAACGTATTCATACCCATTCACAATTGTATTTTATGACCCATTCATCTACTTAGCCTAACTGAAAACTTTACTTGAAAATATGTAATTATTCCAAAATGACCCATACTTTACAAACAACCAAAACGTGTGGGAGTTTTAACTTGATTTCAACATTGCCATGAGATATCTACTTGCCTACTATACACAAAAGGGCAAGTATCTTCTAGTCCAACGCTTTCATCCTCGAGCCTTTTCTTTACATTTATCTTGAGCATTCAAGCCTACAAAACATGAACAACTATAACACGTAAGCATAAACGTTTATTAAGTATAACAACTATAACACATAATCCATTACCATGGATTATCATAAATTCTTAGTTAGATAGGCAACTAACTAAGCTATAACAAGTATAGGGAAGCACTATAACAACAATTTGTCCAACATAATGTTAGACCAATAACGTACCTTGGTTAGTCGATTGACTAACTAACTATAACACTAGCATTGGATCCAAGCTATCTATAACAAGCTTGATATACACTATAACACATCCATTATCATAAAATATCATTATGATAAAGCTATAAAACAACTTATGACTATATTACTTACCTCAATCCGTGGCTATTCTACTTCAAAAGCCAATACCAATCACTTGATTCGTATACAAGAATCACTATAAATTTTAGCATATTCTCATTACATAACAAAGGGTAATATCCTACCCAATGTATATGCAAAACAACCTCTTACACATGCATATGATCATCCACCAAGATCATATAAATCATCAATTTAATCGTAAACCATTAAAGGAACTTAATCCTCTAACCTCATTAATTCATCACTTTAACTCAAAGCCTTCTTTACCCAAAATCCCTAATTTTATCTTTCATGAACCCTAACTTAATTATGCAAATTAACTCAAGAATATGCATACTTACTTGTGGGGATGATGATTAAGGGCTTTGTTCTTGCTATAGAAACACTAATTCGCACCCAATTGCATAGTTGAAATCTTCTTGTTCCTTCCCTCTCTTGGTAAGTCGCACCACACTCAGAAACTTGGAATATGTTGGAAAGTCAAGGGAATATTGACTTTAACAAAATCTGGTATAACTTTGATAATATGGCATTTTTGGTCCATTAAGACCCATTCATAAGGTTTTGGCCACATATAACTTACTAAACCAAACACTATACATTGACTTTTAGTTTGACTTTCAACTTATAATTTATGAATAACCAATCATATAAAGTCTTATAACATATAGTTATCATAATCAAATAAATATAATGGCTTTAAAAATATAAAAGTACCTTATCGGGTTTCGGGGTATAACAATCCCCCCCCCCCAATAAGATTTTGTCCCCAAAATCTAGAAACAAATGAGGATATTTCCTCCATCCGACTCCCATCTTAAGCTTGAACCCTTACGATGCTTCTATTGAACTTCAACTAACGAAATCTCTTTATTCCTCAATCTTCTTGTTTTTCTTCCTAAGATTGCTTTCAGTTCGTCTTGAAAAGTTAGCTCCAGATCGATTTCGATGTCATTCAAAGAAACTACACTTGCATCATCCGCTAGTCACTTTCTAAAGTAGATACATGGAAATTATTATAAATACCCTTCATCTCCTTGAGACACAAACGCCACTTCACCTACCCATTATAATATTTTAAATGGTCCAATATACCTTGGACTTAACTTCCCTTTATTCTTGAATCTTAGAACGCCCTTTAACGGAGATACTTTCAACATTACGAAATCTCCCACATTGAATTCAATGGACCTTCTTCTATTATCGACATAGCTTTTTCACATATCTTGTGCCGCTTTAAGTCTTTCATAAATCGTTTCTATCTTCTAGGTTGTAGCTATAACTATATCAGTACTTGCCAATTCTCTCTTTCCAACTTCGCCCCAACATACGGGTGTCCTACATCTCCTTCCATATAACATTTCATAAGGTGGCATACCTATACTTGCATTATAGCTATTGTTATAGAAAAATTCTACCAAAGGCAAATGATCATCCCAATTGCCCCTAAAATGAAGTACACATGCTCTCAACATATCTTCTAATATTTGAATCATTCTTTCACTTTGACCATCGGTTTGAAGGTGGAAATCCGTACTCATATTCAATCTCGTGCTAAGTTCTTCTTGAAAACTTTCCTAAAAATTTGAAGTAAAACGGCCATCCCTATCGGAAATGATAGAAACGGGCAAACCATGACGTGCCACTATCTCGTTAACACGAATTTTTGACAACTTGTGAATAGCCAGATTCTCCCTAATCGGAATAAAATAAGAACTCTTTCTTCAAACGGTCGGCAATAACCCATATAGCATCATGCTTTCTAGTCATCGTTGGCAATTTTGTAACAAAATCCATGGAGATCTTCTCCCACTTCCAAACCGGAATTTCAAATGGCTGGGTTTTCCCATACGGCTTTTGATGTTCGGTTTTAAATTTTAGACAAGTCAAACATTTTTCCACATACTTCACATAATCTCTCTTCATACCCGGCCACCAATAATTCCTCTTCAATTCTAGATACATCTTCGTAGCCCCCGAATGAATCGAGTACTTGGATTTGTGAACTTCTTCCAAAGGTAGATACTTGATATCGCTTCTAAATGGAATATAAACTCTACCAAATCAGGTTTTAATCCCCCGTCTATCATTTACAAGATGAGGGATTTGAGAATGAATACGCTCATTCTTCCAATTCTCTTCTTTCAACGCCTCTTCTAGAGCTATCTTGATTCGTTCGAAAATATCGGATGTGACAATCCTACGTAACGAGCTCACTGCTCACATTAGTAACTTCTTTTCTTTCCTTGTGACTTAAAGCATCCGCAACGACATTCGCTTTACCCGGATGGTAACGAATCTCACAATCATAGTCTTTCAACAAGTCTAACCATCTTTGTTGCCTCATATTCGGATCATTCTTCTTGAGAAAATATTGAAGACTCCTATGATCTGTGTAAATTATGAATTTTATACCGTATAGGTAATGTCTCCAAATTTTTAGTGCAAATACTACTGTCGCAAACTTAAGAGTATGAGTCGGGTAATTCTCTTCACGCTTCTTTAGCCTTGAAGCATAAGCAATCACATTTCCTATTTGCATAATAATACACCCTAACCCAGAATAAGAAGCATCACTATATACCACCATGTCTTCCGTTCCTTTCGGCAAAACAAGTGTTAGGAATAGAAGTGATGATCATTCTCAAGTCATTAAGTCTTGTAATAATGCAACGTGTAATAGTTAGTCCGATAAGCTAGTCCATTTATATTACAATGTATTTTAGTATCTAATCCCACATTGACCCATGAGGTGAACCATGTGAAGGCTCTTTCCTTATAAAAGAAGCCTTATACCTCATTAGGGCTGACATAACAGGTCACACGAACCTGTTAAGATCAAACACGAACACGACCTGTTAACTAATCGTGTCATTTTTCTCAAACACGAACACGACACGAAAATTAACAGGTGTACCTGTTAAGACCTGTTAAGAAACCTGTTAACATGCATATTATAAAAGTCTTCTAAAACTTTAAAAAAAAATCCTAAACAATACAAAAGCTATTACAAATCTTAACAAAAGCTATTAAAAGTCTTCTAATCTTAACTAATGTTAACTATTACAAATCTGCTATATATTACAAAATCTAAACTAATGTTACAAATCTTCATAAAACATTAATAATCCTTGAGCAACTGATTCAACAAAGAAGCCTAACTTGAGCAGCCAATATTGTTTTCGAATTCTCAACTAGATGTTCGTGAGCTTCTTTAAGTTGAGCAGCCAATTTGTAATCCTTAACATACTTGCAACCGACGCCTTTACTCGTATCTTCCATTTTAAACCTGAAAAGTCAACCCATAATATAATTACATCAGTAGCATTACATCAGTATATACATAATATAATGCCTTTTATTGCGCCTTTCTCATCTTTGTCAAAGAAATTCCATACAATAGATCGATCCTTACGTTTTCTCTTGGCTCCTACTTCCCTTTCCACAGACTCGACCTCATCAGGTTGTGTAAACTCATTATTTTGTGGGTCAATTTTAATACATTCAGAATCCATCTACACAAAACATTAAACAATATAATCAGTAGATATCTACATTGGCACCACCACCAATACCTTAAGCTGGTCATGATTAATTGATAATCTGTAGATATCTACAGGTAAAAATTAAACTAATTCAGTGGATGAAGTCACGAATTATATATAAACATTAAACTAATTCAAACATTAAACACATTCCACGACACCATATTCTTAACTGGATTCCTATTTACGGAGTAAAAAAAAGCCTTAACTGGATTCCTATTTTAGTAAAAAGAGCAGAATCCACATCAACTATCTTAAATTAACATGAAACCAATTAGAGTTGTGTTTCTGTCTTAAAAAAAAGCCTTAACCGGATGAAGTCACGAATTATATATAAACATTAAACTAATTCAAACATTAAACTAATTACCAGAGTCTGAATCCACGAAGTGGATGAAGTCACAAATCGGGATGAAGCCACGAAGTGGATGAAGTAACGAATCGGGATGAAGTCACTGAATCAATCGGGGTGATTAGGTTTGGGTGATTGGGTTGTTGCCACGAAGTGGATGAAGTCACTGAATCAATTTACCAGAGTCGATAAGAGAATAGGGGAGGCGGATAGGATAAGAGAATAAGAGACAGGGTTTCTTAAAAATTATATATATGTATTCTTAACAGGTCATAACAGGTTAACAGGTCTCGGACCTGTTAAGACACGAATATTAACAGGTCTTGACCTGTTAAGACACGCAACCTGTTAAGGTTAAGACACGAACCTGTTAAGAACAGGTCGTGTCGTGTCGTGTTAATAGGTTTCGTGTCAAAATTGCCAGCCCTATACCTCATGAGGGTGGTGTTGCTTCTAAAGGGGTTGCTTCTAGGTGTGCTTCTATTATTCTAGTTTATTCTCTTCTTGTATCCTATCATTCGATCTTAATCTAATATCTTTCTTTCTCTCTCTAGAAGTTACCATCTCCATATCTCTCTCTTAATCTCTTTTATTAATCTCATTATGTGTGAAATGATATAGTTTTGGGTTCCTACAAACACCACCATCACTTCTAGAACCAACAACACAGTTCAAGTGGTTAAACCCGCACCCACGAAATCCAACTTCAGATCTTCCAAGTACATTACATTCTTCATAGAAAAACATAAAAAACCCTGAAATCAAAGTGATACAAGCTGGTAATTGTCTTATATAATCTTTATCAATGAACGATAACAAGAAAAGGAAACAACGACAGTGTTGGTGTTGAGAAGATACATGAGAGTGGAGTTGTTTAATTGTTGTTGTTGGCTGAAATCTGGGTTTTTTAACCGGAATCAATGGTGTTTGGCCGGAGTTATAAGATGTAGAAGATGAAGTAGGATGAAATGACCAAATTACCCTTAAAGGTGGTGTATAATAAGTTTTTTTGAAGTAGATAAAGCATAATTAGTTCTGAGTAATAGCACATAGAGGCTTTTTGGCTTTTACCCTAACATTTATCAACTACTCCCTCCGTCCCATATTAAGTGTCCATAATGGAATTTTGGGATGTCCCAAATTAAGTGTCCAGGGAATATTTTCAACCAATGAGAAGAGACTTTAGTGGGTAATAGTGATATTTGATTGGTGGAGAGTGTAGTTGGCCCCACTTTCCTAAAACTTTGTGCATTTGAAAAGTGGACACTTAATATGAGACGGAGGGAATATAAAAGTTACTGTTTATGTACAATGTCTTTTATTCTTCCTTGTGTTTTTTTCAGATTTTGCAGTCTTTATGTCTAGCCGTTTATATAAGAAACCTATAACACTTAACAAAGAAACATAAGAAATAAAAGAGATCGGATAAATTGTATGTAGCGAAAAAATATTAATTCACGACATGCCTACAAAACAACTTCTGCATATGAATACATTATTTTATCAGAAACAAACTGCTCCTAACTATGCTGGATGAAAATTCAAATACACGGTAATAATATATCTAAAAAACATAACGGGTGCCCACTAGACACCTTTTAAAGATAAAGCAAATGCATTTAACGTGTGATTAATAAAACTTTTTTTTTTTTTTTTTTTTATCAATAATTCATTCAGTAAACATTAATTAAACTTGTGATCTATTATAACTAGATGTAATTTTAATTTTGTGCACAAAACATTTTATTTATTTATACTTTAATAAATGCCCAGAAGTCATCCGTTAGAAAATATTATATACTACTAGTATATATTATATAATACTCCCTCCGTCTCAAAATTATAGTCCTCGTTTGACTTTTTCGGTCTTTATTTTTCAACTTTAACATTAAGTATTTTTGTCTATATTACATAATACTTGATGCAAAATATATGAATGGATTGAGTTTTAAATGTATTTTCATTGATATAAATTTCATCAAGTATTGTATAACACAAACAAAAATATTTAAAGTCAAAGTTGAAAAAGAAAGACCGAAAAAGTCAAACGGGGACTATAATTTTTGGGACTATAATTTTTTGGACGGAGGTATAGCAGGATACCCGCGTGTTGTGGCGGTAGGTACCATGTAATTAAAATTTTTGACAAACAATGTTTACTGATAATACGTTTTTCGTGACAATAACTTTATAGTAAGACATGAATTTAAGGTTCAAATAACATCAAACAATGACAAAGTATATTATGTTAAAAGTAGATATTAAAGAACATAGACATGCCATTTAATTTTTTTGATAGGTTGTATTAATTTTTATTTTAGAAATGTTTTAGTGTGTTTGAGGACCGTATTTAAAACTTTATTCTAATAGCTTGTTTGATTTGTACCATGTGGTTTATTGATTGTTTTGCATTGAGGGGTGTTTTAGTGATTACATTAATTGATGGTGTTAAATATATATGTTGATGCATAAGTTAATTGTACAACATACATGTATAGTTGTATTGCTTAATACTTAATTTTGAAATATTGTACCTTTAGCTTTATTATTTTTATAGTTATAAGTCCCGTACACGCACATAGTTTACATATGAATCAAATTTATTTTAAAATTTTAGTTCAATATACGGATATATAAGAATTTGCCTGTTTTTAATGTTTTGTAATTGTGATATAATTACAACCGATAATTATGCACAGGTTTTTACATAAATTTTTTTATTATGTATTAATATCAATTAATATTTTGTAAAGATTTTTATTTGATGAAAGATTTAAATTTGTTTAACTGACATGGGTGTTGAGGTTGATGTTATTTAAATTCAACTATTGATATCATATTGTACATAATATGCGAGTAAATTTTAAAAATGTTTTTCCAGATATCCTTATATAAACTTGAATAGAAATTACATAAGCTGTTGTTATATGTACAATCACGTATATTTATTTACATATCATAATAACCCGCGCTTACATTTGATATTTATATTCCCGTTAATAATACTTTTTCGGTATTTAATTTTCAACCCGTGTACATATGGGTTAAACTTATAAAAATAAATAACATGAGTCCTTAGTGAACGCAAATAGTAAAATAAAGCAAATAAAAAAGTAGATATCCTTACTTAAACTCATAAAGAGGAATAACATGAGTTTTTCGTATACATACAACCTCGTTTATTTATTTATATACACAATAACTCATGCTTTAATTTTGATATTTAATATCGCGTGCATATACATGTTGTATTTCTAAAACAACATGTTGTATGTCTAAAACAACATATATGTTGTATTTCTAAAATATTAAGTCAAGGGGTTATAAAGTCAAAGGAGGTATTTGTTTATTTTTTTAAAGTTATTATAAAACATGGAGATTTATAAGTTTACACTTAACTCCATATAATTTATTTAAAAAGCAACCACTAAAGTTTTATTAATTAACCTTTTTTTTTTTAAAGTTTTTGTTTTCACAAATTTGACACATATTTTTATATTTTTTCTCCACCAAATTTCTTCACTAAATTTATCAAAGTTTGACTCTTTTTTTTTTCCCCTTTTAAGTTTTGGCTTTCAATTAGCCAATAAGAATGCTCAATTTTGCCACATGTCAAAATATAGCACCCTTGTAGGACCTTAGATCTATAACCTTATCACACAATATTGATGCACAAAGATGGTGGCAAGAGATATAAGTGTCGACTTTTAAAAAGAGAAACAAGAGAGATAAAAACAATAAAACTTTTATTAAAACACACACTTATACACTTAAGCACACCCTTACAAATGAGGCAAGGGTGCCTTTTATACTTAGGTTCATATGACTCATGGGCTTTGCCATGGGCCTTGGATGGGCTTGGATTTGATTGAACTTTACATAAAGGACTTAACATATAATACTAACCTATTAGATTAGTCTAATCCATGAGCTCATTAACTATTCTATTATATATTCTACAACATATTACAAAGTTATAAATAAGAGAATGACAATCACTTCTTTTTACATTTCTTTGATGCTAACAAACTTGATAGGCCTAATTTTTTTTTATCAATAAGACGGTTTAGCAAAATACTTCCTAAATGACGTAATTCTTTTATCATATAAAGATTTCTTAAATTGTTGTTTTTGGGTTTGAATGGTTTGTACAATATGCTTTATTATTTGTATCACTTAATTAAGTTTAACATGTCTTAGCAACATTTAATCGAGGAAAAGGGGTTCCTCCATTATATGTAGTTAAGATAAAGAAAATTAAGTAAACTGAAACGGTTCTAAGCGTGATTGTCATCACAACATTAAGAGTGCGTTTGGTTTGTAGGGAGGAATGACAAAGTGTATGGGAATAGGTTAGGGAATTAATGACAATGGGTATGAATCTATCAATTAGATTGTTTGGTTTGTAGGTGGTTATGGTAATACATAAAGAAAGGGTCAAAGTGTATTTTGATACCTCAAACTTGGTTAACCAAGTTTTTTACTACCTTCAATTTTTAAAGGTGCGGTATAGTACCCTGAACTTGCAAACTCGGTAAATTGAAGGGTTGACTCGATCATGTGATCACATGTGACATGTTGTTGGTTTTTTACAATGAAGGTAACAATGTTATCACATACACTTCTTTTCCCTCCTTCTCCCATTTAATTTTACAGGGCTAATTTCTTCTTCTATACTTGATGTCAATAGCCCACAAGTTAGGACAACAAGATGCATGATTACATCATAACCCTAAATGAGTTGGAGAAAAGTATGTTAAATTAATCAAAAAATTAATTTTGTGAGAATCAATTGTGATTCCGTTTAATTTCATTCGCGCGATCGAGATTATACTTCAACGTAGGGATATTTAGTGCTAAATTTACGGAATTTATTTGTTGTTAATCGATACTTAGTGTGTTATGTTGCCATTAAATGATTCAAAAACAAACACCAAGAAATAATTGTTAGGCTAGTCACAGTCGATGACTAAAGTGACCTGGGTCACCGGCTATCACGTCAGCTTTCTCTCTCCGGCGACCAGACATGACCAAAGTGCCACAGTCGATGACCGATTTTATTTATTTATTTATTTATTTTTTCAATCAAACATTAAAAAAAAAAACTTAAAATTCATTAAAAATAAAAACATTACAATACTAAATTAAAAATACGATAGCGATTACAAACGTAAACTAATCATCTAAGTTGTAGCGAGCTTTGATTGATGCCTTAAGTTGCGTAAGATGATTTTGGTGTCGTTCGGGCAAAGTTGGGTCGATTTTTGAGTAGTAGAAGATCAAATCTTGCTCCCGTTTTGTTATGTCCATGATTTCGACTTGTTTTCGTTGGAGTTTCATTCTCTCTTTTTATGGCTAGCTCTTCTTGCTTCATCTTCAGAGATACTCATCTTCAATGTCCTCCTTTTTTCCCTCTTTTGACGGCTTCAATTTGAAGAAGGTCTTGGTTAGCGAAGTTGTCCACGATGATTTCTTCTTGGCTGCGTCACGACCTTCTGGTCGTGATTCTCTAGTATCGTCTTCATCTTCAGAATCATCCACGTCTTGAAAATTCAAAGGACCTTGTGTTGACCCCGAGGTTGTTGTAGAGCCCTTTGATTTCTTCCGACTATTCGATCGGATAGCATCCCCCTCCGTCTTCCAAGCATCATGATGCCTCAAGATTTTCCAACATTCCTCCAAGTTGAAATCATAACCGTAAATCACACGGTATTCTTTCAAAGCTTTTTCCCTATCATCAGCATCATTCTCACCACTACCATGGTTATTCTTGATATTATCCATGATAGCACAAAAATTTCCAACCATACACCGAATCCTATTCTTCCATTTGCTGTTGATAGAGTCGTAGGTTCTTAATGAACCGGTTTCATTATGAAAATACTCTATCACCTCCTCCAAAAAGCAGTGCCTGTTAATAGCGTTTCCTCGCTTAGAATTTTCCGACACATAAACCCAAGCTCTACAAAGCGCGATCTCTTCGGCCTTTGTCCATGGTGCCTGTTTTTTGGCCGGTTCGGCCTTCTTGCCTTTGTCCTTCGCCTTTGTAGCACGTCGCGAAGCGGTCCTTGGTTTGATGGGTGATGTCTCTTCGACATCGTCATCGTCTTCAACAGGGAAAGAACCGTGGTATGAACCATGGTAAGAACCTTGACCCGAACCTTGCCCCATCGACGCATCTTGACTCGGATATTGTTGCGTCGCATGGTTGTCCATAAAATCCTCCAAATCCATATCAAGATTAACACCCCAAAGCGGGGAATAATCTTCATACGGTTGGGAAGAATGCAAGAAATCCATGTTAGGCCGATACGACGACCCACTTGGTTCTTGGTGATAATCCATATTAGGACGATACGGTGGAACATATGGACGATTAAAGTAAAACGGGTTTTGATTTTGGTTCGGTTGTGGTAGTCGTGATGAATATTCAAAAGAGGGTGCACGAAATCGAATACCCTGATGTTGTGGTGATTTTATGCCGGTTATTTCGAAGTTATTTTCCGGCGAGAAATTCAAATTCGGGGCATTTTGGGGTAGTTGGGATCGTCGGTCTTTTGATGTGGGAGTGTTTTTCTTTGACATGATGAGAAGTTGTTTATGGATGATAAGTTGAATATGAATTGTGTTTGAAATTGTATGTTTAGAAGTGTGTTTGAGGTTAGTATTTATAAGCTTGAAAAAGTTTTTTTTTTTTTTTTTTTTTAATTTTTTTTTTTTTTTATTTTTTTTTTTTTTAATGCAACGGATATAAGTTAGATAGGTTTAAAAGTCGGTCGACTTTTAGACCGATGTTGGATTTGGATTTGCTTCGACCGATATTCGATCGATGTTCCACAACCCATGCGACCGATGTGAATATCAGTCGCTTAACTCGACCGACAGATTATTTCCAGTCGATTGTACACAGCCTTATGAACCATTAAATGATTCAAAAGACACTATGTCACTTTAAATCTATAAGACTCAAACCATTCAAAACGAAAAACGTTAATAGATTGTTGGCCTTTGTTGTTATCTAATTTCCATGGCTTTAATTTGATAGGTTTGACAAAAAACAAATATCAACGTTTGATGGAATCACCTATACACTTGAGTGACTTAACAAGTAACCGAATGAATAGGTTAAATTAAATACAGTAAAATCATACCTCTCTTCCATGAAAGCGATGTATAATGCCTAACATGGTAAGATGTTTACTGTGAGAATAAGCAAGTGATAAAACCTCACTCCCGTTTTCTTTCGTTAAAAAAACTAACACTAATAAGTCACATGACAACAAGTGACTGAGTCCCGGTTTAGGAGTATTACAAGTTCAGGGTACTACACCGCACCATTAAAAAAGGAAATAAAGGGAATCACTAAACCTGCCATTTCAGTGGGGTATAGCCAAACCCATAGTTCGTGGGTTTTTAGAAACCTATCCCCACTAACCAAACATGTTTATTTAATTTCATTCCCATTCCTGGTAGCTAAACCCTCCAACCAAACACACCCTAAAACTTTATCCCAAAACACCTCGCTGTAACCCATTGTATCATTTTAGTCCTCACTAAAAACAAAAACAAACGATTTTGACTTTTTGTGTTGAATGCTGGCTTATTTCATAAACCTCCTACAACATAACCTGTTAGATATTGTTTTGCAAAGGATTTGACTCCTTAAAATACTTGAAATGTAAGAGGGATAAAGATTATAGAAGCACTACTCGATAGTTTAGCAGATTTACCTGCATCTCGAATAGGAAGTTTATTAGTTAGTTTACTAGTTGGAGGTAATACTATTTCAAGATTCAATTATAAGGTTAGCTCGCTAACAATTTACTTTCTCGCTCAAGTCATTGTCCCTGCGCAGACAGATGGGACTATTCTAATACTATGCCCTGCTTCAAGTATTAAGTATAGCTACCTATTTGCATTTTATGTATACATGTTTGGAGAACACTGCATTAGACATATCCTACCTGATGAATATTCTTTAAGAAAGTGCCCTGAGGAAACAAAAGACCCTTTAAGGTCACACCTAGTGGGGCCTGAAATTCTGCGGTCAGGCTGGTGGTAATAAGGTGCTGATAGACGCGTCCAAAGACACCACCCACGCATCTATCACTATTATCCTCACCCCAAACGACGCGTCCTTCACCTCAAACCCACGCATCTACCATCAGCCTCACAATCTCTCACACACAAAAACAAAGAGTTCTATACTTGCTTGTTCAGTCTTCATCTAGGCCTATTACACCATCGTCTCCTACTGAATTACTAGCACAAACTAGCGACCACAGAAAACGTCCATCATTTGTTAAAAGTTTCTATATGTTGGCACACTACCTTTAGACCTACCCTTGTTTCCAATTTTTACAATCTGCTATCCCTGGAGTAATATAGATGTGCATATTCTTATTGATAATCATTGAAGTTGCAATATTATTTTAAGCATAAAGGGCTACAAGCTAAAGAAAATTTGTGCTACTCTTACCAGCATGAAGTCCGTGATTGATCGATACCACAAAGCAAAAGAGGAGCAACAATTGACAAGCCCAATTTCAGAGGTCAGGGTAAGCTTATAGCTTAAAGTAATTGGATTTCTTACTTATTATGAATAAAATACACTCTTTTAGAGTCATACACAAGTTCTATAACCTACAATAAAAGTAGCAGTATTCCTTTAATACCATACAAATCCTATAATGTACTTTGTCAATGATAAAGTACATCCACATGGTCAAATATACATTTGCTCTTACTATGCTTCGTGGTCCCTCATATACCATATTCACATACACCCCTTGCTAAAAATCTTTGTAAAGACAGTAGCTTAAAAGACATATTTACTCCCTTAGCGCAATAAGAAGGGTCAACTTTATCAGGGAAAATTATAGACAACTTGTTTTGACCATACTACCTTTTGTTGACTGCATTAGTACGCTACCTTTTATCAAATTTTCAATAGAGGGAGGGTAGTCCATAAAAATAATATGTCTCGCTGTTGACATTTATAACAGCCGTCTATTCTTTTGGGATAATGAAGCTGTAATATGAGCTATTATTCCAGTTGCTAATGTACAGAAAATTGGGTAGCAACTACTGTTATGGATTAGTAACATCAAAGTAAAAGTAGTTCAAGTGTCGTATAGAGTTATAAGATAAATCCCGGCTTCCGTTAGCTTTGTAGGTACAAGGAACCTTATGGTCAAGAAAGCTAAACAACATAGGAGTCTAAGATTATAAAAAGACACAACAATGCTAAGACAAATATAATTTGTACTTCAGAAGTTTTTCTAACAGTAAAAGAATCTGACTTGGTGATAACAGAGGTGTGATTGGTATGCAAGAGAATGACATAGCACAGGTCCATGTTTTTCTAACCATTAGGAACAAACCAATAGACCCGAAGATAGGATCTCCAATGCTAAAGCAAGTGTTGGCTACTGAATGGTAGGCACTGTTAATTCTACACCTCTAGAACAGGTAAAGTGAACATAGGTGAGTGCAAAAAAAGTCCAAAGATATTTTGGAGTGGCTTACAGTGCACAGGTTTAACACATGCAAGTGGAACCCTAGTGTCAGTTATAAGATTAACAAACCTAGACCATATATGATTCCTACCGTTAACAATAACTGACCCCTGGAACTCAAAACTATTTACTTGAAGCACATGGGTGTGCAAGTGTAAGCCTGAATCTTTCTATAACCATTCAAAATGGTGGTTGCCTTTAACATAAGAGAAAACATCAAGTCACTTTACTAAAAGTCAAAGCAAGCCTTGTAAATATACTCCAATTACCAATCTTCATCTTCGGATAGTACCGAATCAAGTGATCTCATATACAGGGGAAAAAAAGCAATACAACAACACCCTTCATATCAGGCAGCCGAAACAAGCAATACTCCCAAACCGGTAAACCCTGTTTTCAAAATATAATCTTACTGACCCCAAATATAATTATGCTGTCTTCAGCACAACCCTATACTAATCTAAGAGAAAATAAATTAGTGCACTTGCACCACTCACTTGAAGTCTAACCAAGATTTAGGTCTATAAAACGCCGTAAAGAAACAGGATTTAGGTTCATAAGATTCTGCAGGACTAGAAGTCTGCTGAACACCTATGTTTTCTTTAATACATTAACATACAGTGCAATGATTTGTGACCTTACACTATCTAATGACATTAGATTATAATATATGCATCAGTTTCACTGTTTTTTAAAATTATTGAAAAGAAATTTATGGCCTTTTAGCTTCTTAGCTTAATTCCAAAATATAAGTAGCATAAGTGATACATGCAAAACATACTGAAAAGGCAGGACAAAGTGGAGCAAGGAAATTTGAGAGGTGCTTGGGCAGCTCAGAAAAGATTACCTCGAGTGTGGGTGGTCCATTTGATGGACGATTCTTTCTTTGAAGTGAATTCGGACCCTGAATTAAAGTTTTGCCTTCCCTTCCAACTTATCTTTTGGTGCTAAACCAACTAAAAGACTGAAGAAAGTGTCTAGCTACACCCAGAAAACAATAGGATCGTGTCAGCCAAGTGGTAGGATAGTGCCACTGCCATCAAGGCAAATGTTTCACATGACCATGTTAAAACTTGTTCACATACGTATTTCATAAGTGCATACTATATTATATGAAAATAATAATAACAACAATAAAAATTTAACTTGGCTACACATTTCTCACGTACTGATTCTTTCATTTTAACTTGCTAATTGTCATCTTATAACCATATCTCAAATACTATCAACATTAAAGCCCAAACATATCCAGCTCCTATCAGTTTACTTTTAATCATAGCTATACTTGTAGCCTACTCGATCAGTTAGTAATAACAAAACAATGTTTTAGTGTGCAAAAGAGTTTTCTCCCCAAGGTCCAAAAAAAGTGAAAAGAAATTCGAAATATTCACAACAGGAGGTGGGTGAGTTGAGCCTAAAGTGCCATTTGCAGCCGACCACCAGAAGTCCAAAAGCTTGCAAGCAGCTCACAATTCACAATCCGCGCATCATATTCAATGTTTCTAGAGCTTATCAATCTGTGTCTCCTATCGTCTGAAAGACCCACTTTCTGGATTCCAGAGCTTATCAATCCGCGTATCCTATTGTCTACTTGACTTGCTTTACGATTAACACGGAGTATATTTGGTTCTAGGCCCTCACTCTGTCCAAGAATGAGGAAGAACAGCTTTTTTTACCAAACTAGTAACATGAAATCGACAAGAAAGGCTTAATAAAACATCCACCCTAAACCCATTGCAAGGGATAGAATCCTGAATGCAATACGGTTTCTAACCTATCAATCACCTTTTTCGATCTTAATGCCAAATATGTTCATAATATCACCACACTTTCTCTACAATTTCAAAGAAGACAGTGAATGTCAATGTCACCTACCCAAAATTTTGTGAACATATGAAGGCATGACAATACCAAAAAGCCACTAAGTTTGGACGTGTGTCTACTATATCAAACTTGTGGCATGTACATTGAAATGATGAACGAGAAGGCATACAAAAGAAAGCAAAGTTTAAAATCACTCAAATATTGATTTGAGTGAAACTAAGGATTGCTACATTCTATTTAAATAACTGAATGGTGGTAGCAGGTTTGATTGCTCAGCAATGTACATTACGAGTTTCTTTGTGGGTTAAATAATTGGGTTAATCTTATATTATTGTAATTCTACCTAATTACAATTACACTAATGGTGGAATGTTGACACAATAGTAAGTTACTAAGTTACGGGTCTACTTTCGAGGCCACTGATGACTGCAAGAGCATTGGTTTCATTCATCACAATCTTAAGCAATGTTGCCAGTCTGGAACCTTGGTGGATGATCATACCATGTATCCAACCCCAACCCCTAAACTTGTCAGAACTTTTTTTATTAAACATTAGGAAATGGTTGTAGTATTTTTGGTTTCACTAGGATCATCAACTTGAAAATCTACAGATCTTGAACCGAAATGTTTTGCATTCTTCCGTCCTGTCGTTTCTCGATTTTCCTCGTGAAGCCCAACTATAAACGAGAATATACAGGAACCCCTTCAATATACTCTAATTATTTCCAAAATGGAAATGATCCATGACAGACAAGTAACTCATTGCCTCTCTGAGTTATCAATTCTGAAAGTGTTAGATGACATATGTATGCATGATAAGGTTTCTGATACCTAATTATTCTGCACGCGTCACCAGATGAGTTGAGCAGCAAAACTCCTCAGATGGATGACCAGCATAGAAACTGCACAAAGGGTACCCCATAATCTGTCCATCTCTATATCTTCTATAATTTATTTAATAGTGAATTAAAGACTTCTTACATTGTTCTGGAATTAGGAAAGTCAAAGGAAGACACCGACACTAGCATCATTGAACAGCTCTGGAGAAAGGGGAAAAGTTGAAAACAAAAGCATCCAAGAGACAGCGGTACTCTGAAACTGCTCCATTGAAAAATAGTTCGTTTTATTAACAGGTCAAGACACATTGTGGCTCATAGCTGAGTCCCAATGAGATCAACACCACAGTATTCTTTTCAGGAACCACTGAGATCAACAGGTCACTCTTCAAGATGCTACTGAAAGAAACAATTCAGTACCATAGTCTTCTTTTCAGGAACCACTGAGATCAACACCACGGCTAAAGTACCAAGTAGTTGCATGCTTCATCTGCAATTTCTGGTAAGATCCATCCCAGTGAATCACTGAACCATTTGATCATATTACTTGTCTGTTCCCTTCTTTCTAACCAATGAACCAAGAGAAAGTAACACGGCCAAATTAACCACCTTATCCCAGATAACCAGCCTTATGCTATAGTCAATTAATCATCCTATTCATCTATCGTCCATCACGGTTCAGAAGCTTTTAGAGCAGTGAGGCTAGGACAAAATAACTTTCCTACCAGGATTCAACTAGAAAAGATTTGACAATCAATAGGTAATAACTCATCGCTTCCAAGATTTTCCTAAGATGGTCACTGAACAAATGGACATCACTTTCATCAAGACATTGCACCACGGTTCAAAGCAGCCATGCTTTAAAAAAAAAATCTCATTGTTTGTCTATAACTTCTGTATTTTTCTCGGCCCAACCTTTGAAAAAGTGACCACATTTTGATACAATCGAGAAGTCAACTAAAGTTTATTATACCTTATGGTAAAATTGATCACAACTTTGGAAAGAACTTGAAGTACAGGCCACAGGGGCCATAAAAATTCATTTCTCTGAATATCCACTTAGGTTTCCCATAATTTGATTCCTATACCAGAAGAAGTGGACCAATATATCTGCCTCAATTTCCACCAGAGCAAACCTAGGACATAAATAGCTTCTGTAATGTAGGAATTTTGAAAGTATCCTATGTGTCCCATAGGCTACAAACAAGACAACTGGAGTTCAATTCCTAGATTAATTTGTTAAGGTTCAAGGAAGACGGAGCTTAACAATAGTGGGAAGCGGTGTCCATGGTTGTTTGATATAAATGGTCTGGTATATGTGTTACAAAAAATGGATTTTTCGGAGACCAAATAAATATATCATTCAGGAGCTTAATGGAAATAATGTGATGCCATATAAACCCCAAAAAGATTATTTACGCAAGCACCATCCACTTATAGCTTCAGCTTGCCGACAAGAAACAAGGGATAATGGCCTTGTAAGAGATGGATGAAGCTAAGAAGTTGACTAATACTAGAAATAAAGTGAAAGGGTGAAATTGGCACAATTGTTGGAATTAAGTTAGCTCACGCCTAATCCATGTCTTTCTATTCCTTCCAAGTAAATAAGATACTTCCTCTCCTCCTTTAAACCCACATCTCATCCCACCACTTGTGCTGCATTTCCCTCAAAATTCACAATTACTATCATGCTCTTGGTTCATAACTTGAATATGTGAAACTTTGTTTTTTTATTCAACTATCAATCTATCATAGCCCAATTTGAAGCTCCTTCCCAGAGAATATGAAATTCCTACAAACAAATACACATGAACAAGATGGAACACTCTCCCATAAATTTCTTGGGACTTTATCGTCGGGTCATACCTATCCCTTGGTAAAAACAAAAATTTCCAAACCCATTTAAGTCTTCCATGCCCAACAGATTAGAATCTAGGTCACTATTCCTATTCGATAAGCTATCCTTCATAATGTAAGAATACAAAACAACATAGTGACTAATTTCCACAGGATCATATAGCAACTCCCCTTTGACCCAAGTTCCCATTGATGGGCCTAGAACATTATAAAAGGTGAGCGCGAATAGACCCCAATGGGAAATAATTTCCGCTAACAAGGGCAGGTTAAGTCAAATATCAAGGGAAAATAAGTGTAAGCAAGAAGACTTAGATAGGGACCATGACAAGGTAAACCTATGACCGATGCTTAAGCGACAAACTAGTCCAAAATCTTTAAGCTAATAAAGGGCTAAAAGAGGCATATCATACTTTTGTTAAGGTGCTAACCAAACATTAACTAGATGGTTAGAAACACAGACGTACATTACATGACATGTGAGCCCGTTACAAATACCACAAGCAAGGGAGCTCAAGGAAAATGAGCAATCTCCCACATTTCATGGAACCTTCATAAACAAACATTATAGGCTTTATGTATGATACTCATTTTGAGTATGCTAGTTTATAAGTTATGAAACATATCAAGGACATGATTTGCTCAAGTACAAATCACGCACATCTCTCTTTGATCTATGTGATAGTGCTGAAAAACTAGACCGTGTTTATACAAAGCTTTCAGATGCATCAAGTCTTCATATTATATCAATAAAATAGGTAAACGGTTAAAGAAAAAGAGACACATGGAACGGAGAGGGCTTAACATTGTTGCCCAAAAGAATAATAGCACTTCGGAGTAACCCATTTTCACATAATAAGAGTGAGAAAGAAGTCGATCTCACATATAAAATTCCTGAATGATGGGAGTTTATGCAGATTTTCAAATACTTATGACAACACTTGCGGAACTACTGAACCAACACAGATTTTACTGCAACATTACGTACATGAAGCATAGAACCACGAAAAGAAGTAAAAGTCAGGACAACTTTACTAGCTAGCATGAAAATAACTTGTTTAGTCAAGAAGTTAGAAAGCCGAAAATAGTATAGATGGATAAATAATATGTCTAATGATTAGGGACCAGATGCCGAGTTCACAAAGGTATGAATGTTACGGTTGTGGCAAAAGTACGATGATCTTTTTCAGTATCATTTAGGGCTGCTTAAGCATCCGTCTAAATGTTAAGTATCTCCCTACTGTTTCAATTAGTTAGAGCGACTGAATTGACCGCCTAGCTTCACTATCCAGCAACTAATTTTTGAAAGAACTTTGTAAACTTAGAAGGGAATTAATCAGATTCTCTTGTTTGCAATCATGAAACAACTTTCTCAGCTAGGAGGTGATCCTCTCAATCATTGGAAAGCAATTTCATCATTTGAACAACGAGATTAATCACAGTCCAAAAAAATTGTGAATCTCAACTTTTCTATTCTAATACGCACAGGCCTTTTATTAAAAATCATATTTTGTATTTCGAATGAGTAATGGTTCCACTTAAATGTCCACTTGATCCTCACTTAAACATTTGTCTGATCCTTGCTTAAACGATCAATTGTTAGAAAGTAAATAGAATGCTTAGCTCCACTTAGCGCTAAGTTGCTTCTAAAACACTGATTATGGTAGCTCATAGCTCAAAACATCTGGGCCGGATTCATATATAGGATCCTAGGAAATGCAACATAACTAGAGGAATATAATCCATACCAATCATGATCGATTGCCACCTACAAGACCACTATATATAACTTATATGTTGTACTTCAACACAAAACCAATATGGTAATAAGTGAATGAGGCCCATGATCATATATATCCATCTTTTAAGTAGTATTTTTACCATGTGGATTAGTCTGAACTCCACACAACCCCTCATTTTCATCCTCCCAATAAAGGATCAATTGTCGTACATGCCCTTCGCTTTTAGCGCATTCTCAATTCTTAGACATGTTGGGTGATGGAAGATTCGGCACAAGGCTCACAACACTAATACAATGAAACATATTAGGGAATTAGTTGCAAATTGCTGATATTGATGGACATATAATGCTACGGTGATAGGAACCAAAACAAGTTAAATAATGAACAAGAAAGTATTTTTAAAATCCATCCTCTAACAAACAAATTAAAGAGGCTACATAATATCTAGTATCGGGATCTATTAAATTCCAAACTGATTTTTCACCAAGTTATACATAGAAAATATATTGGAAAAATGACAAAAACTAATTCACTAATTGACACAAATTGAAACAAAACAAATAAGTATTTACTTTTTATTAGTGGACAAAGAACATCCTCAACCCAAAAGTAACTAGTTTTCATTAAATGAAACCAAACTGATACTTAGGTGGCACGAATGCTATTTTGATGTTTGGGTCACCTTAGTATAGAGTATCGAAATACCGGGTTATGTATACATTATCTCATAACCAAGGTTTAAAAGTACGGAAACGAGCCTCGAGGCGTTTTCCCTCGCCTCAACCGAGGCGTAAGGTCGAAGCGAAATTAAAAAATATATATATAATATATTATATATATATATATATATATATAATATATTTATATATTTTATATACATATTTATAAACTTTTATTTATTTCTTTATTTTATTTAATATTTTTGAATTATATATTTTATATAAATGTTGCAAAATTTACATTATATATACATTTAGTTGTATATTTGAGTAAGGCCCAGTCTTAATTAACATAAAGACTTTTAATTAGTCCATTTGTAAGTAGGCCCAATAAAAAAAACAAATCCAAGCCCGGCCATTCAAGGTACAAGATCATACCTCAAAACCGCCTCAGACCTTAAAACTGCCTCATACGCTTCTAGACCGCCTCAGGTACATGAGGCGTACGTTCCAAAACACCCCCCTAGGCGCCGCCTCATAATCGTTTTATGCCCGTTTCGCCTCGAGGCGCCGCCTCAGACCGCTTTTTTAATGCTCATAACATAAAATAGTACACAAACTGAGATTGGAAAACGTATCAACAAATAGGTATAAAAATACTTCAATAACATTGAAGAAATGATAAACCACACTTTGTATTCATAAAATGCTAAAAAGAAAGGCTAGGAAAAGCAACTTCACTAGAAGGCAATAAGTAAATAGAGTTCAGATTCTACTCCAGCCAAACAGCTTCAACCATTGTCTTTTTACCTCGTTGTATATACGTCTTCTCTTAACAATCTAAAAAGACCAATGTCGAAAAATTAATCTATGCAAGTCTATAATTTTTGCTAAACATGCATCTTAAGAAAGTTACTTAATTACTCGTATACAATTTAAATAACAGGCTTGAGCTATCCATTAATATACCGGTGAATAAGTGCAAATAACTGAAATACCAATAAAGCCATCTTATTTGTTCCATTTTGTCACCAAATAATTTTATATTATGAAAAGATGACGACTATATAAGTTACTTTATCCAAAGTTACTTTGGAAATGTATCGTAATATTTGGGTGATCCTTAATGCAAGCGACAATGATTTAAGCCCTTACCAGGTATTAAGATTCCCCTATCAATGACTTGGCCTAATATAATCACCAAATCCAATTTTTTATCCTGAACAAAACCCACCCAAACAATGAAGTACAATAAGTCTGCATTCAACCATGACAACATCTAGTGGCGCTATTTTTTTATTTTTTTATTATTTTTTTTTTAACAAACCTAATTGAGATACCATTCTACCTGATTTCTTTGTTAATATGGTTTCTTATTTACTTATGTAAGATGATTACAGACACCTATGAAAATCTCTACTTATCTTTACAGTTCTGGCAAAGGGAGGCAGCAATGTTGAAGCAACAACTGCAGAGCCTGCAAGAGAATCATAGGTAAAATTTCTATTCAAAAAAGATATATATGTATGTGGTCCTCATAATTTAGCAAGTACAAAGCAATTAAAATAATGATACACAATGTGTTTTTACATAAATTTATATATGAGCATATAGTTTAACGTGACACATTCTATGCATTTTTCCTGCTGTGGAATAATAGTTAACTGTAAGTAGCAACCAGAATAACAAGCATACAGTTTATTTACATGGTTATACTATTTAAGGGTAAAACGGCACTAATCCTCGCAATAGGAAACCTTAGACAAAGTGATCAGCCTATAAAATCCCATAGGTAATCATCATGTGTGGTTACTAAATGAAGCAGGTACTATTGTCTGAAAATGATTATCTGAAAGTGAATATCCTGAAATGTTTGACAATTACAGGCGAATGATGGGTGAAGAGCTAACTGGTTTGACTGTCAAGGATCTACAAGGCATGGAGAACCAACTTGAAATGAGTCTCCGAGGCATCCGCATGAAAAAGGTTTGATATTACTACCCTCTATACATGCTCTATTCTTATATACTTTCGTAACCAAGAAAACTTACCTCGTGAAAATTGTTCAATGGCTAGGAACAACTTCTTTTTGAGGAAATAGAAGAACTAAACCGAAAGGTCAACCCTAAACCCTAACACCATTGATCAAAACGCAAGCCCTGAAAAGGTATGTTCAAGTAACTAAATACTTGTTTTCTCTTGTTCAGGGGAATCTCATCCACCAGGAAAATGTGGAACTGTGTAAGACAGTAAACCAAATCCGTGAAGAAAATACAGAGCTTTATAACAAGGTATGTCAACATCCCTTGCAGAAAAAAGGATTAAAAAAAACTGAGTGACTCCTAAAGACATCTTTCAGTCCACACAGTTTGCACGTTTAAACAGTTATTTTGCCATTGTCATCTAAAAGGTGTTTAACACGCCAGGTTTACGGTACAAGGGATGCAGATACAACTAACAGGAATGGCTTTTTAACAAATTCTCTAAGCATAAGAGAGGATCCACATGCCACCATCCATCTTCAACTTTCGCAGCCAGACCAACACGAACCAATTGAAGCACCACGACGTTCTACAAATTTGGGGTAATTTTAACTTCTAATTCACTATGTCATTTTTCAATCATATTTAAGGGGCTATGAATGAACAATAATTTTTTTAATCAACTTCTGCAGATTACAACTACATTAAAGAGAAGATGATCGTTAATCGATTCCTTATCAACGATAAGCGCATATAGTTTAAAAGTATCTAGTATTAGTGAGTGGTTTCAAGATCAAAGACAATTTAAAACGAGATCAATTGACATGATTGACGGAATCAAATTCGGTACATGGAAGTGATCAGAAAAACCAACTGCCCATAAAAGGTCAATGGAGCAAATAAATTGAAGGTCAAAGAACTGCATGAGTCACGTTTTACATTGTATTCTAAACATGTTTGTCACTTCAGATTGAGCATTGAGATTAAAAGACTGACGTCGAAAGTAAGATTTGTACTTGATTTGCTGAAATTTATAGAAAAAAAAAAAATGTATATATACTTGTCTGTTTGAGCATCATGACACACCACTAACAAAAAAAAAAGCTCACAATAGCCGAGATATATAAACACAGGATCAGCCACAGAGCATGAAAAACCGAGTAGGTTGCATAAAATATGCCCCTCCCATTAGCAGATAGACGTATCCAGCATCAACATTTTTTCACAACAAATACAAACAACTACATGAAAACCAGCTTATCCTGTTGAGGGTAATTAATGTGGTGAGAACTCACTCGAGAAGAGAATGCTGGCATCAGTTCTCACATAGAAGAGACTAACAGAGCCTAGAAGAATCTTTTATTATAGACTTCCAAAGCATTAAATGCAAACCATCACTTGGCAAACTGTATGCCAAATGAAATCGAAAACTTTGATGACAAATGCAATCCCTCAGAAAATCCTGCCAACTCAAAACAGAGTCCAGGTAGGGTTCTCTTTGTTCTGGGCTAATGGTGTAATTTAATTAAAAAGGGGTCAAAGTGGTCCAGTTAGCTTCAAAAATGCAAGCAGAAAAAAAGTGTCTCACTTTTATGCTTGAACCTTCTCTGCCTAAGAAAAAATTGAGAACTTGGTAAGAGAAGTAAACGTTCTTTACATCTATCTAGGGACAGAGCATTTCGTATGTCCTTAAACATTCAATAGTTGTTTGTGTTGTCCAAACTTATAAAATCCATTCAAATCCATCAAATTGCCACATAGGAAGAAAAGGAAGACAAAGATCTTAAAACAACATATTTGAAACATAGAAACTTGAAATCACCACCATTTTTCCAACTCTGGACAAGACATGAATTTCAAAGTACATTCACACAGCAAAATGCATGATTAGAATATCATTATCATAAAATGCGATGTGCGTTCTAGTTCCATTTAGGACTCCCAGTAGTTTTTCATTAAGAACCGATTTACCATAAATTCTTATAGAATCCCTACTCTCATTCGCTTTCTTCTTGTACTGCAGAAATTTCACATAATAATCAGGGAACAGAAGAAATTTTAAAGAAAAATATTATCTGCCAACTGTTGACTCATACTAAAGTGATAAACATATGAGGAAGATCTTCGTCACACAAATGTTTTGAAGGTCGCATATTACTTGTCACATATAAGGTTTATTTAGCAATAATATTTAAGCATGAACACTAGATCAAGAGGCATCAGCTTCCACTAATGAGGTTGACTAAAGGATATTAATTACAATATGAAGAGCATGCTATTTAATTAAGAGGGAACCAGCATAGATCCAATTTGGTTTTAAGCACCAAACCGAATTCTAATGAATAAATATTATTCAATCAAAACTTATTTTTTATTAAAATGTCAAAAGACTTGTCATTGGGCATTTTATGATACTAAATTTACATATTTTTGGGGACAAAGGAGCAGAAATATTTGGCACTTGACTACTCATATTAAACATGTAAGAAAGAAGTATAACCACTATGTTTATACCTCTTGTTCATCTCTATACTTGGCAACAATTATATAAAGCAAAATAAAATATAAAAGGAAAGTACTTCTTTATAAATGCATTCTACTTTTCAGTGCCACTAAAAAAACTTCAGTACTAAAGATGAATGCCTACATAAAGACATCATTTTTTAGGTTTTAGGATCTTCTAATTCATTTTACTATCGTTGTATGACAAACATATATTGTACCACTAGGAACTCACAAGAAGCATACATTGTATACATATTTATGTTAGATAAGTTGGGCTAGTTGGGGCCTTGGGAGAGGCCTAGTAGCCCCCCGGCTCCGCCACCCACCCCTCCTGCTTCTAACTTAATACTAGATACTTGAACTCCACATGCTCGTACTAATGTTAAAATACCAAAACTTGGTAAGTATTGCATGATTAATATCCTACTTTAGAAATTAGTCTTGAGAGCCTATCTATATCCCCTCTAATAGCTTCTCTTAGCCTACTAAAATAATGAAAGATATAGCAATATAGCTAACACGCCTACCATTCGGGTCCAACTTTTGGCCGATGACTCGAGCAAATAACATGGAAGTGACAGAAATGAGGATGCTAAAGTGGACTTGTGGTAAAACCATGTTAGACATGATATTGAATGGAGTTTTTAGGACGGAACTATCATCAACAATATGAGAGAAGGACGCCTGAGAATCTGAGATGGTTTGGACATGGTAGGAAAAGACTACACACAACTATAGTTCGAATAGTGAAATTTCTCACAATCAATGGCTTGAGGAAAAGGGCTAGAGCAAGACTAAGGTGGGAAGATAGACTGAAGTTGACTTGGAGCTTATCCTGTCGAAGGACATGACTTCTAATAGGAAAACGTGGAGAATTAGAATTAGAATAGATTAATGGTGTCTAGGTGGTTTTCCTTTTACATGCTAGTTTCCTCTAGGCTTTCTAGGCAATTTAGTGCCCTCACGTGTACATATATTCCTTCGTTCTTAGGTATAAAGATTCATATTCATATATATCTACAAATTTTGCCGTGTTTGTTGTAAATAGACTTGTATATGCTCATGTATTCTTATATTGTTATATTCTTGTTTGCTTTTATGCTTATAGTCAGATAGTTAATATATCCTTACACTTTTAAAGTCACACACATACACATACATACACCCACCCACCCGCCCACATATTTCTATTATATTTGTACAAATATATACCTACACACACTCTATTGGCAGTCTCTTTACCCTCAGACAGGGTCTACATCTGTTAGCCTCGCTTTTTTATAAAGATATTATTACAACATCCTACCTTCGTCCTCCCCATACCCCACCCCGGTGGGATTAGATATTATTGTTGCTGATGTTGTACCTTTCATAAACCAATACTTATCCCCAATCACATAAAAATAAAATTGATTTGAACTATACACTTGCACATAGGAGAGTGCTTATAAGGTTCTGAGGGTTACTTTTAACGCATCAAACATATATTACATCTCCTAGCTCACACTCCAACCAACCGCAACAATCACAGGGAACCAATTGCTTTGAGCAATGAAGGCTTGAGCAAATAAGATGGGAGTGGCAAAATGAGGATGCCGGAAGTCGCGACTATCATCAACAAGATGAGAGAAGGATGAGAGAAAATGGTTTTGACATGTTAGACATATTTCAACTTAATGCATATGAGTATAACGTTAAATGTGCAATTACATTGATACAGATATAAATCCACACCCATGTGATGATATGAACTACGTCAAATATACTAAACCATCAATTAGTACTATTATACTGCCTTGAACACAAAACCATACATAGCTAATCTATAGCACAAGTTATCAAAGAGAACATTAAATTGGTGAAAGAATATAGAAAGGGAAAAACACAATGTGTTTTAGATCCAATATGTATAACACCCAAACAACTCAATGGTAGCATCATATGAAAATAGTGGGGATAAACAAGTGTAATTCTTCCCCATAACGTGCAAAGGGAAGTTCTTAGTACTAAAACTTACTCCAACGCTAACTATTTACGAATATCTAGCAACGAATGTTGAACATATGATCATAATTATGGCATTAGTGATCACCATGAGACCAATGAACAATGACAAACTGCACTTTGTGTCACTTTGTCTGAGTTTAACAACTATATATCAACCTCTTTGCAAAGGCCAGTGGAACAAATCGAAACTATAATAGGTAACCAGGATATCAACACTGATTTTATAATAGTAATGCACAATTGAGCATTCACGCTTCAAAGAGATATGCTTTGTTATAATTAAGATTGATCATATGAATCCCGTTGCGTTATACATTCATTAATATGTACTTAGTCACCGCTTAAACGCAAGTCCTAAACCAATAATAGCTATCCTCTAACATAAAGTCAAGACAATTAAACCGGATGCAAAAACATTTGAGCTCACAAATCATTGTCAACAATAATCATTTTCAGTAAAACCCAACACAAATACCTCAAAACCACAATCATATGAAATTACATATATGCAGGACCGATAATACAAGTGATTTATGTGATTCGGGGGGTCGGGGAAGCTCAAAGTAAAGGTTAAACATGGTAATATTAGATTAAAGAATGGGGAAGGGGTGTGTATTCTAGAGAGAAGGAGGAGAAACACACACACACCTAATGTTACAAATGAGACATTCCTAACCTTCCTTGTTGAGACAAGGAAGGTATTTATACAATAATACAAGCCTAACTTAGCAATATTGACTAAACTAGGCCTTGTACATACAAAGAAATGCAATTCCCGAATATGTCATTACTTTAAGGCTAACAATCTCTTCCCAAAGTGATGTCATACGGAAATTGCTTACAATGTTCCCTACAAGACAAATTAGATACAAAACATATGCACAGCAACTCCGAGAATGGTCTTCAAGCTTCATTACTTCTTTCAGCTTGCAGAATCTTCTCAGCTGCCATCTCTTTACTTGCAGAAGAACAATGTGAGCAAATCTAGTTGGGGATTAAATCTGGCTTTTCACTCTCCCCTAATTAGTGCTCTCCCCCAAACTGACAGACTTTCTGAATGCCCTAAATCTGAAGAAGTCTTTTGATAATTAAATGCATTCCGTCTTTGGTCTTCTAACACGCAGCGGAAAATGTAGAACAGATTGTAGACTTGACCTTCTTCAAGATTGTCCATTCGGGGGACAAAGTATCAACATCTTCATCTCACCAAATGCATCCCAGTTATCTTACATATGAAAAGCCAACCCGTAACGTACACATAAAATGATAACACCAAAGTAACAAGTTGAACCACTGATCATCTTGATTTTGTTGCCTGAAATTGGTGAAGGTGGATAAGGTAGAAGTACGTAGAAAAAGATAAGATAAGGATATAGAATCAACCAATCTCCGACACAACTCGTTTCATAAATCATTAAACCCGATCACGTGAACTTGTTGTGCGTCCTTGATGTACACATTTCTCTCCCCTGATGGTTACGATTTATCGGAATCAGCATAATAATGTGTACGTGAAGCATTAACTGGAAGCACTTTATCATTAATCATATCAGCCCGTGAGAAGATGTCGATAAACCCAATCTACTAACAATACCATTTTAAATTGTCTAACTCTTTACCAACCCCCTGTATCAATAACACCGGCTATCTTTAGTAACCACATGTGAGGAAAAACTCAATATGACGAACTTGAGAATGAAGTAAAATCCCCCAGAATTGTGACTTAAGCTTGTACTATCCTTTGACTAAGAACGGTGTATTATACCTTATCACCCTCAACATAACTCCTTAAAGTGATAGCTACTTTGTGAGTATAGAGAGAAAGAATCACAAAAGTAACTAGATATCCAAGTCTTCGTCACCATTAATATATGCCCAAACAAGTCATCTTCGCGGGAGGGAAGAAAGAAAGAAGATGAAATAAGTACACGCATCCGTAAAACGTCACTTCAATCCCAAATAAATAATATCGAATCATCCCCACAGTCACACTTGATATTCATTGAAAACTTTAGCCGTGTAATATGTATCCCCGTGAAAATTGTTATCCAAAGTACCACTCATTTCGTTGCCAAATGATTATCACACGCAAGTCTATTAATAACATATTGGCCCAATATTTTGATAACCATTTTGGATCAAACACAATGTGCGAGCCCAATTACATACACACGATCCAGTCCAGCCAAAAGAAAAACTAATACCCGATCAGTCCAACCAAAATACTACTAATAACCTCTTAACCCTAATATCTCATTACAATTTAACCTAGACACACACTTATAGATGTCCACCCCCCTCCTCCAAATTTCTCTCCCAAGAACACAGTAGCATCTCCATCATCTCATCTTTTCAAAACTCATTATCTCAAACCGAACCAAGCAAACCCTTAAGACATCGTCTTTTCTTTGATAAGAATTACTAGCACCACTCTTTTTCTTGTTAGATTCGTAAACACAGCAGAGATACGGCTTCAATATCATTAAAATGGTCTCGGCCTCTCGGGTAAGGTTTGTTTATTGTTGTTCGTTTTGTTTTAATCGAATCAAACGAAGTATGAAACCGACAATTTGGTACTTTCTTGAAATGATTCGTATATTCAATGAAGTTATGCTTCAATAAAAGATCGATGATGATACTTTCTTTCGTGTGCTTGACCTTCGATGTCATGATATATCTTTTTACTAAAACGAAAAAGATGAGGCTGAGATCTTGTAGTTAATTTTTTTATGTCGTTATGAGTATAATCAGTAGATTAGAAGATGGGATTTAGATCAAGTGTGTTGTTGTTGTTGGTTGATATGGGATTAGGAGAGATGTTATTGGTTTTTTTCTTTTGTTGGACTGAAGATGGATTCGAACTGAGTTTGTGGTAGTTGGTTATTTTGGTTTAGTGGTCATAGTCTTCTGCTTCATCTCTATTCTTTTTCTTTCAATTTCGATAAGATTGACCGTTTGACCTGATTTCGATAGGTTTGACCGGTTGACCTAATTTCGATAGGTTTGACCATTTGACCCGAGGAATTGCGATAAGCCAATTTCGATAGGTTTGACCGATTGACCTTAGGAATTGCGATAAGCCACAATTGCGATAAACCCGTTTTTATCGAAATTTGACCACAATTTCGATAGACAAGGGTTTGTCGAAATTACTTATACAAGCAATTTCGATAAAAACTTTCCGATGACTTTTCCGGCCAAAAATTCCGACCATCTTATCCAGACCAGTATTCCGACCATATATCGACCAGTTTGACCACAATATTCACGGTAAAAGAATAAAACAGTCGTAAGAAAAACTTGTATAATCCTGTTACTAGGACTGTATACCAGAACAGACATGAATACGAGACTGATTTGGACCATATATTAGATACATAACACTTGTAATAGAACTGTTTATCGAATGATACGGAAAAAAATTCCGATGACCGGAAAAAAATTTCCGATGACCAAAAAAAAATGACAAAAGCAGCCTAAAAACAAGTATCGAACCACGCATAAATCAGTAAAATAACACAACCTTGCTCATTATACCAATTGTAGGACCGATAATACAAGTGATTTATGTGATTCGGGGGGTCGGGGAAGCTCAAAGTAAAGGTTAAACATGGTAATATTAGATTAAAGAATGTGGAAGGTGTGTGTATTCTAGAGAGAAGAGAAACACACACACCCCTAATGTTACAAATGAGACATTCCCAACCTTCCTTGTTGAGACAAGGAAGATATTTATACAAGAATACAAGCCTAACTTAGCAATATTGACTAAACTAGACCCTGTACATAGAAAGAAATGCAATTCCCGAATATGTCATTACTTTAAGGCTAACAATATATCCGAACCAAATACAACTTATTAAACCAACATTATAAGTATCATCCTAAAGGTTTGGCTTAGTACATGTTTAATTACATTCTTCATAAACAAACATCAATCCACAACAGATAGATGTTTGCTATCTAAAATCCTAAAAATACTCAAATTATATATAATCTGACTGAAAGAGATAAATTGGAAAACTTACTAGTAACGGGAAAGAATAACATAAATGTGCTATTATACTTTGTTTTCAGCCTTGGATCATCACACTTTTTTATACCTTCATTGATCTCCATCTATGTTATGTAAAAACAAATTCAAACCCCCAATAAGAAATTAAAGAGACATAAAAACAACCAGATCACCACGGATCACAAATACTTATCCGCGATCAGATATAATTAAAAAAATTGATTCGAACTAGGAGAGTGCTTATTAGGTTATGTGGATTACATTAACGCATCAAACATGCATATAGTTGCATTCATGGATATATATATAAATAAAAACCTAAAAAAATGTGAATTTAAAAACATATACCTGCAACTGATCACCATGCCATCAACGTGAATACTGTCATCTACAATATATATATATATATATATGGTTAATCACTGAGAATAATGATTGATATTTCAAAAAAAATGCACAAAAAACTTATATCCACCGAGACGATATGTTTCACTGAAGGAGACTACATTGATAAAACGTACCTGTTAAAGGCCGGGGTTGAGAAAATATCTGTGTGCTAAAGGCCGGGGTTGAGAAAATATCTGGAACAGTTTTTTGCATCCCATAAATTAAATATTCACCTAATACAATGACTCATCATGTTATGCACATTTTTATATTGTTTCTAGAAACTAGTATTATGTGTCATCTTTTTATTCCTTCTTTTACATAAAACAATGATTTATTTTGCACTTTCAAAACCGATAGGTATTATTGGTAACTTAAGTATTCATTTATTTATCAAAAGTACATTTTTAAAGTTTTCATGTTTTAAAATTGAAAATACTAAAAGTACACTTTCTCTTTTTATATCATGCATTGAGAACGTGAAACTATCAAAATCTTCCTCAATAAGGTTTCACTATAGTCTCAACAATGTCACACGATATAAAAACGATACATTTAGAATATATTCAATAAAAGTAAGATACCAATTGATGCATTGCGATAGGTACTGCAACATCTAGCAATGGTATAATTAATGCTAGTTTCAAACGTCACGTCACGTCACGTCACGTCACTTTGAGAAAACTGATATATCGATGCCATTTGTGATACCAATTCTCTATATATACACTCACTATGTTTAAGATTTTATTCATCCACACAACATTCACTTTATACACTGGTCAAATTATAACACTTAATTATGTCAATCTCTATACAAATTTTTATTAACATTCCTTTATATCTCTTATGGTCTAAAACTAAGCCTTCATCACTTTACGCCAAGTTGGACTTGTATCCAACTCAACACCTCGAGGTCTTCATCACTTTACGCCATGACGCCTCGGGTTGTTTATAATAGCTTTTCACGGGGTTGGACACGTCCATTGTTTAATATGGCCCTATCCATCATCTCTTATCTCGTTTAGGGTTTATGAAATGGATCTTTACGTGTGCTCACGTTTCTCGATTTAATTTGGGGATATTAGGGTTTTGTTCCTCATCTGTATTCCTAGAAACGTAAAGTCTTTTAAAAAAAAGGTATGAGAAGCATTCTACCCTCAAACTTATCTGTAACGTGGTTTGGGAAGTTTTACTCTACCGTATTTCTCATCTACATTACTTGCATAATGTTTATATAAAAAGATGTTGATTCAAGGATTTCAAATCCACCTTTGGATCCTCTTTGCTTTCTATTTGTACTACAAAATTAATCACTAAATTCTTATTCTCATAATAATTACTTTTCGTTTTGTTTCGCATACCTACACATTTTTTGTTTAATGTGTGCTATAATTAACGTCGTTTCGATATCCAAACAACATTTTGGCGTTTCATTTTAGTCACGGCGTTTCATTTAACTCCATGCCAGGGTATAACTAACAAACCGTCATTCTCACTAATAAATATTATCATCACCATCCATATCTTTAAGGTTTAAGCATTGCGTCCTCCTCTTCTTCCAACAATCCTTCCAATAATCGTTCCAACAAAAACAAACGTTCAATAATTCCATCCCCACCACCATCGCCATCAATGGTGTCCTCAGCATCTTCCCACATGAGAGCATCTCAAAAGAAATTTTGAAGAAGTGCATAAAAAGGAAATATTTTGGATTGAGCAATATAACTTCTTAATCAAGCAATCGGAATTAGAAAACAAAAAAGATGACGATGCTATACACGAGTTGGTCAAACGGGTATACATTCGGAACAAGGAAATTGCAATGTGATAGGAGAAAATAAAGGAACATACAAAGAGGATTTACGATCCTTGATCTTAGAACACCTATCATCTTATGTAATCGTGTTGTAATGGAATTTCTTTTGTGTTTTAAACGTTACTTTATGTCTCTAAGGTTTATTTCTAAGATATTTTACTTTATCGTCTCTCTCTTTCCATGAGCTATCTTACTTTTATTGCTCATAAGGCATCGTAATTACTTATAAAAGGTTAGCCAAACTTTCATGATTTTTCATTAATACCTTTGTGCTGACAATCGGACATTGAAAAAAAAAAAGTAAGCTAAAAAATCTAAATGCCAAGAAAAATGTTTTAATAATATCGGAGAGAGTGATGAAGGCCTCTCGCTCAGAATAAAAAAGCTATTAACAGTCGTCCATGGGTAGATAAAAGCCGTGTGGTCTTTACACCTCATTTTTAAAGAAGAAGAGCCAACAAATGTTTTGTTAACAGTGTAGAGTGATGAAAGCCTTTCCCTTACCCAAACCTCCAAACTTGCAAAATGCATGGAAAGTGTCTTTGTTTTGTGTATGTAAAAATATAAGTGAAGGAAAAGAAATGGTAGCATATTTATAGATAATAAAATATTTGAAAATGTCACATGCATGGCATGCACGATAAGTGAGTGTCACACCCCAAAAATGGCACAGCGGAATGGCATTTACGGGGTATGACTTTAATAGTCAAGAACACAAGGTGTCTAAATAGAGAAATACTACATGCATAACATAATAAAGCTAATAGTCGCAAATTTCCACAACCAGGATAAGTACAAAGATCCAATGTAAACATAAGTCTCAAGGTCAAACAACATCGCTAGGAAATATCAAAATGCAACTCCACGGGATAAACCCCAGGAGGGTCTTGTCTTAAGTCTTGCTAAGCCAGTCAATACTCAACCTTCTAAGCAACTTCAATGACACCTGAAAATGGTACTAGAAAACGTCAACATAATGTTGGTGAGCTCGTAGGTTTAAAAGTAAGACAACTGAGCCGTGAATAATATAACGTAGGACAATAGTGCACATGAATACCAATTACAAGCGTGTTATCCAAACAGTAATAGTGTCGCGCCAACTGAACCTATAGTGTTCATCATACTCATAACCAATATCACGTGGGGAGCTACCCCGATAGATCTATCAACATGTGGGCTCTCAAAGAGAGTTAACAGTTGCACCAACTGAACCTATCAACTTGTGGGCTCTCAACAGAGAGTTAACCGTTACACCAACTGAACCTATAACTTGTGGGCCCTCAGCAGAGAGTTAACAGTTGCGCAGTCATGAACTCACAAAACAAAACATGTCACAGCATATAATCGCATCATCACACGTATATGTCCAAAATCATGTAAAACAGTAGTTCACAGCATGAAAACATTTGTAAAGCATTGAGTACCATTTCCACCCCATGGTAAAACACATTAAAAGTGGGGCTACGAGAACTCACCTTAGTCAAGCAATGCACAACACAACGGATCAAGTGTAGTATAGCACAACGGCAACTAGAACGTCACGGCACAACAACAACTAGTATCACAACGCAACGGACTCGGCACAACCTAATAATAATAAGCTTATCTTAACGTATATCCAAAAGTATAACGGTTCCCAAAAGCTAACTATTCCCAAGTATATTTTCACTTTCCTTTCCAAAATATCCTTGTTAAAACCATTTATTAGTGTTTGGTATCATCGTGTGTGCAGTGGTGACACAACATGGACTTAAGTGAACACACGCCAAACAAACGACCAAAACGTAAACGACTTACCAAGACCGACAATAACGAACCCACCGAGTTGTTGCAAATTCCCAAGTTTATTCTACTACTAACTACTCATCAAAAAAAGGTCAAGGTCAAGTGATCAAATTTTAAAGCTTAATAAAGTATCCGGACGGATTATCGATTCCTCCTCGAATTCGTCACCTGGTAAGCCTAAAAATTCTTTCGACTTGCTTATTAATTCAATAACTAATTACGATAATGGTAAGTCATAAGGATGGGTTGCACACTAATAAATTCCTCCAACATACTTATCGGGCCCTTATTGACCTCATTAACCCAATAAGTCTGATAACCATGTGGGTCGGGTATATTAATGTCAACCGATCCGTAACTCGACATTGATTCCACATAATCATTAATACTTCCCTAAATGACATTTCTCGATTTGCGTGCCCTTGAAACATTTAGTAACTCTCATTTATTTAAACTTTCCATTTATAACGTATCGTTTTTAAATAAAAACTTCCCTTAAATATTAAGTAACAATGAGTTTTTGTTAATTAATATTTCCCGTATTTAGCCGTTATTATTTATTTTTCATTTCTAGTTATATATACATTTCCAAACAAATATTTTTCGAGTTATCATCCATTTCAAGTCACGAGTCCGAGTTTCATTAACTCTCGGGTCAATAGTCAACCACAATATTCACAAGTCCAACATAAAGTCTAATATCATTGTTTTGGCTTGTCGAGGCCATGCCGAGACTAAAAAGTCTCGGTGACACTCGACTTGGCTCATAATCATCGCAAGTATATCATAAGCTCACAACAATAATTTCAAGTTCAACAATAACGAATCAGTATCAAACGGACAAAGTCCTACGGCTCGTTATCTAATTATAGCAATCCAATACTTCTCAAGTTTCAACAACAACAACGATCTCATCAACATCACTATGCCGAGACCTCCCATGGTCTCCGCTTCGAGCCGTGACAAACCCAAACAAAACAAACAGACTCTTGGCTCTCTCGGCTGCCATTCCAACACAACCACAAACCTCAAAACCAACTTTAATCTAAACTCTATATCCAAATTCGACCACAAGTGACAATAAGAATAACAGAACAAAAAAATATAACCAATCCGCAAATAACCACAAGCTCAAAACGCGTAACCACGACTCGACAACGACTCACTCGACTTCAAAATGACATCAACAAGCCACGGCCGTGAGCTTAAGCTCACGGCTTAACCACGACGCGACCACAAGACCAAACCAAGGTGATACCAAACCGGTTTTAGTTATTAAAATGAGTTAACCCACTAATTTTATTTAGAAATGTTGAACTTTGATTTATCTCATAAGGATTAATGTGTTAAAACAGGTAGGGTTAAGTTATTATCAATTGTTATCGGTTAGTATATATATATATATATATATATATATATATATATATATATAGGGGAGCTTTATTTTCAGAACCCTGTTAAGTGCGGGAACTGCGAGAACTCCAAATTTGCATTAGAAAACGTGCATGTTCATATAAAACATGTATGTTTTCTTACATACACCTTAATACACATACCTGCGTATTAAGGTGTATGTAAGAAAATATACATGTTTTATATGAACATGCATGTTTTCTAATGCAAAATTGGAGTTCTCGCAGTTCCCGCACTTAACAAGGTTCTGAAAATAAAAACCATTTTGCATTGATCTGTTGCACTTAACAGGTTTTATATGAACATGTGTGTTACTCAAGTATGTGTATTAAGGTGTATGTAAGAAAACATACATGTTTTATATGAACATGCATGTTTTCTAATGCAAAATTGGAGTTCTCGCAGTTCCCGCACTTAACAGGGTTCTCAAAATAAAGATACACTATATATATATATATATATATATATATATATATATATATATATATAGGGGAGGGTTATTGTGAGAGAATTTTTAAAGTTGAAAAAATAAGAACCATTGTGGACCGTTGGATCATTGTATTAGTGTTAAATGAGATTAATGATTTGTTAATGGCATTTCTGTAATTAACAAGAACTCTAGGGGCATTTGTGATACATTGTAACTAAGTAAAAGAGCGGAACCACGCCTACATAACGGATAACACCTAAATAAATGCAAACATTTGGTTGACTAATGGTCAAAGAACAGACCCACTAGCACTTACCATCAAACCCCTTCATTCAAGCTACCACAATAATTAGTATCCGATCATCAAGAATTATCTCCGGCTACATTTGGGGGATTTCGTTTGTGTAGCAAGTGATTTACAAATAGGGTTATAAAAGCATGGCTAACATAGAGAACGATCAAGGCATTCGTGATTTACCGCTGATTTTGACTGGTAAGTGTTCCATCTATGATCTTTCCAGTTTAGTGTTCCATTTATGATTGTTATGAGTATGCTAAATAAACAAATAATTGCGTGTTGATTTTGTAGTTCGAAGAAGTACAAGGTTAAGTGATCAAATGGCACAAGATGATGGGGGATCTGCTCGGATCATTGATTTAACTAGTGATGTTGAAAATGCTGATGTACCAGGCATGATTACACTTATTTGCAAATTTATTATTCCTGTTTATGTGTATATTTGAATATTAGTTTTGTGTGTATCTTTTGTGTCATAATCATGGTGTTGAAGCTTTTGTGAGTAGCTTACATTTGTGTAATCATGGGGTTGAAGCTTACATGTTTGTATCTTGTGTGTTATAATCATGGGGTTGAAGCTTTTGTGGGTAGCTTACAATTATTTTATTATTCATGGGGTTGAAGCTTACATTTGTGCATCTTGTGTGTCATAATCATGGGGTTGAAGCTTTTGTGAGTAGCTTACATTTGTGTGTCATAATGATGGGGTTGAAGCTTTTGTGAGTAGCTTACATTTGTGTCTGCTGAACCAAACACCCACATTAGTGGTATGTATCTTGTGTGTCTGCTGAACCAAACACCCATATAACTTGTGTGTCTGCTGAACCAAACACCCACATAAGTGGTATGTATCTGTGTATCTCGTAATCGGTATGAATCTGTGTATCTTGTAATCGGTGTGTATCCGTGTATCTAGTAACTTGTATGTACATGTGTATCTTGTAATCGGTATGTATATGTGTATAAGTACAGGTGTATCTTGTGAATATGTACAGGTGTATCTTGTAATCGGTGTGTATCTGTGTATATGTACAGGTGTATCTTGTAATCGGTATGTATCTGTGTATATGTACATGTGTATCTTGTAATCGGTATGTATCTGTGTATATGTACAGGTGTATCTTGTAATCGGTGTGTATCCGTGTATCCGACTGTTTGTTCAGTGGTCGATTTTCGGAAACGTAAGTATATGTGTATAAGTAATAACATGTTAGTATTAGATATAAGTTGGATGACATTTTTACTTATTTATTTATTTTTGTTATAGGGATAGTTCCAGACTGGTTATGCATATGGACCGAGGTGCGTGTTGGAGAGCTTGTGCCCGGGGATAATGATATCAACTGGGGTGATCGATATATTCACAAAAATCCTGAATAATGCTGAGCTTTACCGTGATCCGAAGAAACAGACATGCAAAAGGCACAATCTAGTAAATGAAATCAAAAGGGGAGATGGGATAAAGATTAGGGGTGTTCGAAAAAAATAATACTGGTATATACACTAAAGTCAATAATTTGGTCAATGGAACAGTGCATCAGCAGAGTCATGAAGACTGTGAGCAGAGCAACATTGGTTCATATCTATCACCACATCACACAAGACATCAAAGATATCTAGTAGAAATGTCAAGTTACTAGTTGTACAGTTCTGTAATGTGTAGCCTAGATGTTGTACAGTGTAGCTTTAGAGTTGTACAGTTTAGTTGATTCGTTTCCCATTTTGATGTAACAGAATAAGTAGTTGATGTACTCTTCATTTTTCAGTTGAATGAAACAATTCCATTTTATCATTTCACAACTTCTCTCATTCTGCAATAAATAACTTACCTTATTAGACACGATAATCAATCCCTATTAATGATAAGTTTGAGGTTTCGGGAAAAAAATCCGAATAGATGTAGAATGGAGGAGATATCCGGCGGCTGTGAAAAGGAGATATGAGATTGAGGAGAGATGGGAGGCTGGTTATGTTTATTAGTCATTGAAGGGTATTTAATTAGTGTTAGATATGTAAAATACCTATAATGCCCTTTTTGCTATATAATTAATTTTCAGTTTTCTTTAATAACTAAATTCTACTTGTCAATCAATGAATGGGTTCTCACTTTTACAATTTTAAAAAATCTCTCATTTGATCTAGATTCTATATATATATATATATATATATATATATATATAGGGACTTTCTTACGAGAACCATTTTATCTGCGAGAACTGAGAGAACCACAAAAATATACATGCACGCCTTTTAAAATAAAATAAAAATACATGCAAATCATCAATAATCGTAAGTATCCACCTATGTTCTTCAATATCATCATGAACTCATCCTCTTTTTTCAAAAAAACCTTACACAAGGCCGCAATATTGTCGTTGCACGCCTTATAAGAACATACATGCACACCTTCAAAGAAAAATGTTGTATTTCCAATTTCTTATCAAATTCTTTAGAACAACTATGTTTTTTTAAAAACATATATGTTGTTTTTAGAACATATGTGCAAAAATACAATTATTGAAGGCGTGCATGTATGTTTTTGGTGGTTCTCTCAGTTCTCGCAGATAAAATGGTTCTCGCAAGAAAGTCTCACTATATATATATATATATATATATATATATATATATATATATATATAGTATATATATATATATATATATATATATATATATATATATATATATATATAGTGTAACTTTATTTTCAGAACTCCCTTAAGTGCGAGAACTGCGAGAACTCCCTATGAACCATTAGATTGTTTGATCAATGGCTATAATTGATTGGGCCATTAATGTAATTAACTGAAAGATTGGGACAATATTTGCAAAGCTGAAAGGGTAATTATGGGATTTCACTAAAAAAATTAAACTACACAAAAATAGGGGCAGTTACATCAATATTATATTTTTTTCCAAATCAGTTTTCACATTTCATCTTCTTCTCCACAACCCACAACCCTAGCCGCCCCCTCCACAACCCTAGCCGCCACCATCAACCGCCAAACCCACCATTTATTTGAGTAGATCTTGTCGTTTTGAAGGTATTTGGAGATAGATCGAAGGTGTTTTGCTCGTGTTTGTTCCTCCACCGCCACCACTTCTTCTCATTTATTTCTTGGTATGTTGTCTTGAACGAATCTCATTTAAAAGATTGGTTGTGTGAATCGGTTTTTGTTTTGATAAACGGATTTGTGAATCGGTTTGGGTCAAAACGAGTTAAAAACGAAATGGTATCATCATAAGTTGCGTGGGTTCGGTCTAAAACGTTTTAATTCGATTTTTTCGTTTGTGTATATGACAATCGATTTTGAATTTGATTTTGTATTCGATTTTGGTTTTAATTCGATTTAGTTAATGAGCAATTTACTTGTGTATTCGATTTATCCAAGAATGGACATTCAAGTTTATGCATAACTGAACCACTTATTTTGATTGTATAAAATACTAATTAAACAATATGTTTGGCATTTAGAAATTAAAGTGATGACTTTTTTAACTAGTAGAAGTTTGAGCTTGGTGTCTTTCTCGAGTTTTAATATTTCAATATTCCAAATGTTCGAAACAAATTTCATTAGTTATTATTAATCTTTCGGATCTTTAGTGGTGATCCATGGGGTTGGATTTGTTTTCTTTTTTTAATTGTTTCAGTATTGTTTTGGCACATGCCATTTACTAGTTTGTGAATTATCACTTTTTATGGCTGGTGCATTTTTGCATGCGTGAAGGACCAAAAAGAGATGGATCCATGGTGAATATGCACTTAAGTTGTATCCAGTTTCTTTTACGATGCCGAATCTAAAAGAGATGGATCCATGGTGAATATGCACTTAAGTTGTATCCAGTTGCTAGCAATCAAATAAATAGCAATCCACAGGCGCTTTTTGGTGCCATGATAGTTTTGGCGAAATAAATGGTTAGATCGAAATAAATGGTTAGATTCTCAAGCAATATGAACATACTCGTTTTTCAGTGAACATACTTGTTTTTTACATTGAACATGGCTGTTTTTCATGTGTAGATAATACATGTCTAGATTAAACGTGGAATTCGTGTTTGAACATACTTGTTTTTTCGGTGAGCATACTTGTTTTTCAGTACACATTTTGGTTTTCATAAAACATACATGTTATTCATTGAACATAATTGTTTTTACATAGAACATACATGTTATGCTAGTTGTTGTGATTAATTTTCGTTTCTTATTTGTTTGTGGTTTAATTTTTTTCGTGCATGTTTGTTTCAGATTGATTGATGAAGATGATGATATCATTTAAGACCGGGAAGTGGATGAACACGAATATACATGAAGATAATTTGCGAATTTTGGAGATATATGATTATTGCATGTGTTTTGTACTTGTAATCAAGTGAAATTTAACATTTAAGTCTATCAATATTGTTTTTCTTTTATGATGATTTATGTTCTTTAATTTGTGTTTCAAACTTTCAAAGAAAATAATGATCATAAATAAAAGTGTTAGCTAAAAAAAACATGTATGCACCTTCACTATTTGGAGAAAAAACATGTATGCACTTTAACTAATTGAAAACATGTATGCACCTTTGCCTATTTAAAAAAAAAAAAAAAAAAAAAAAAAAAAAAAAAAAATCCGAATTTTAAAATTTATAAAAAACGGGAATTATAAAAAAACAAAAATAATATGAAAATGTCTTTTACTATTATACCCTTTTGAATTAAATAAAAATAACAGAATGCTATGGAGCATTAAATGATGTACATTGTGTATTATTAGTATTAAAAAGATGGTTCTCGCAGTTCCCGCACTTAAGAAGGTTCTGAAAATAAAGCCCCCATATATATATATATATATATATATATATATATATATATATATATATATATATATATATATATATATATATATATATATATATATATATATATAAAATTATATATAACAGGAGGCGTATGACGTCATTAATGCCACCTCAATGCCACCTCAATGCCACATAATCATTTAAATGCCACCTCAATACCATGTAATTGTGATTTAAAGCCATGTCATCACATTATGTCCACCTAAGCAATCTTTTATTATTTATAAATTTTGGATTTAATTTTTGCAAATAAATTTCGGATTTATTTAATTTGTACAAACATAACTATCTTTTGCCATTAATAAATTTCGGATTTAATTTGTACAAAAAAGCATGATGATGGATTCGAACCTGGGTCTGTTAGTTCACAAACAAACGCTTCAACCAATGGAACAAGCCAGAAGTTGTGATATACAATTCAAAGTCAAAATGTAATATCTTAATCCAATGGAGCAAGGCAGAAGTTGTTATAAACAATTCACAACCAAAATAATAACATCACATTCTTCACATCTGACTAAATTAAACCACATATACGATCCAAAAGAAAGAAAACGATGCATACAGGAAAAAAAAATCATACAAACCCTAATTGAATCATTGTAATATCTTTGCCGTATCTCTTTCAGGCGAGTCTTGGTCGATGGATGATCGGCTTTTGAATTAATGTTAGATAAAATCACATGTCAAAAGGTGGAAGAGGAGGGCGAGAATAAAACCACTACAGGTATGTACCTTGGGCTTAATAGGATTAATGGCTCATAAAGCTTATTCTCATCCACTGTATAGTGTTTACTCAGTACCATTAATTGTAGTATCACTTGGGTGAAAGTTTTCATTCTATTTATGAATCTGTTAGTATTCTGATATTCAAAACTATTTTGATTAAGTTTATTTTTAAAAAGTAAGTAAATATGCAAATAAGTTATCAACAGTGCTAAGTTATCAACAGCAGTACTAACTCACTCGCATAGCAGTACTAAGTTAGACCTCTGAAGTTAATTAAGTTTGGGAAGTAGGATATCAAAATTTTTATTTAGCTCAGATTTTTAGTATGCAACGATCCATCTGGAATTCTATGGATTTTTTATTATTTATTTATTTAATTTTTTTGGCACTTCACATGTTGATCTGCTTTATTTTACAGGCAAAGCTTATAGAGATGAAACGAGGAATCGTGTCCATGAACTGAAAGAAGCTCTAGGCATGTCAGAGGGTGCACCTTCCCCGTGGCTTATAAACATTCAGGTAAATGCTACATCCAATTCCAACTTTTTCCACAGCTGCAATTGTACTCTCTAGAAGCTAAATAGGAGTTTCTTCTCATCGTGAGTCATGGTAAGCTATAACACGTAAATATAGATGGCCAACAATTTGTTCTTTCTGGGTAACAATCATCTATCTAATCCCCAAGTTTCGGATAATTCAAGACTGCCACTGTGGATTTGTGGATTTAATGTTTTGACATACATGTACACTTTCCCTCTTCCGATGTATAATTTAGAGGTTGCAATTGTAACCTTTTTAGATGAATGGTTCGATTAGGTTTGCTTTTTTATCTCAAACGGGTGAGATCAAAAAAATAACCAAGAAGGGAATGGCTGCTCAGGTTAGTTGAATGGGTTTAATAGGTTGTAAGGGCGCATATTTCCGATGCTTGCAACATTAGAAGCCTAGAAGGTCGCATATTCCCGATGCTTAGAATCAAGTAGTATAACTCTTGACGAATCACTCCACCCTGCTCACAAGTGCACATAAATAAATATTTTTTATGAAAAATATAATAGATAATTAGATATTAAGAGAGAATAAGAGATGGTATTTGATTGTGCTTATGCTATTTGAAGTCACTATTATCACTGGCAAATCCGGATTACTCAGGGATTTACATGTAAGGGGTGTTTGGGATTGTTTATTTTAGAATGCTTATCTACCCATGAATAAGCAAGTACCAAATTGTTTAATTTTAATGCTTATTCCAGAGTGATATAAGCAATGAAGTAGTATCCAGGCACTTAACACTGCTTATCTGCTTAAAAAGTAAGTAAATATGCAAATAAGCAGTTGACTTAGCAATACAAACACCCTCTAAAATGGCCTACAAATAATAAATAATTTGAATTGCTTTTGTTGTAACTACTCCTGAACAGATTATTTGAACCCAAAATAACCAGACAATCAGAACCAGTTTCAGAATACACATACACTAAAATCTGGTTATATGCAACTTTAAAACACAAATAATCAGATAAATGCTTTCAAAACACAATGCCAGACACCCTGTTCATATAAAATCTACAAAAAAATGTGAATGATGGGATAATATAACTCACATATTTTCGATAAATTGCTCCTTGGAAATACACCAACGTGGGCCGTTTTTCAAAAGGGGGTGAATTTAGGATCAATACTTCTAACTACGTGTTTATAAGGAGCAATCACATCTTTATCAACATTTGCAATCTGATCTGAATATCGACCAAAATCCGCAAGAATAAACATAGCTGAACCCAACTTCCATCTAGCAATTAACATACTATTTGGATGGTGGGCCATGATCACATGATCCTTCCCTCCTGATCTTCTCCATTCATCCCGACTATTCAGATATTCCACCAATCTATCTTATTCGGCGCATACTAAATGGACGATCAGGATCACGTAGGGTGACAGCACTAACTATTAAAAGCCTCAATTATTTTCCCGTTAGAGGAAAGGTGCCATTTTAGAGAGACTTCGGCAACAACAGTGACGAGGAAAACCCTGAGAAACCCTCGAAGAATGATGTATTAAGAATGAGCGTGCAAGATAAAATCAGTCTATTTGAAAGCAAGCAGATAGACCAACAAGTGGACATTCCTAAGACAAAGAAATTGTTTAAAATAACGGGTGGTCCAAACAAAACTGTAGATGGAATTCAGGAATGGGTGAAAGTCAGGTTTCTTTGATCAACCCCGACAATGTAGAATCAACAGAAAGAATGATTTCTCCAACTACATGGGTGGAAGTTGACGATCAATCAGATAATCACGGGGAAGAGAATATTTCGCATGAAGGTTGGTTTGATGGGCACGAGGAAGACGATATTACTCCATGCATGGAAAGTGAATGCCCGGTGCAGGTTGTCAAAGTTGTTGCGCCAGCTGGACCATTGTGGTTGTAGCCGCGAGTTCATGTTGGGTGAAAACTTACGAAGGTACCATCACTGAGTCATAACTTTCATTAATACCTTTGTTATATATTTTATTTTAGAGCACAACTGACTTAACACAGGCCTGCAACTTTTGAGCACAGCGGCGACATATTACTACCTAAATCCAGAGATTCCGGAAACACAGCAGATACACAGCGTGTAAGTAACTAAAAAAAAATTGCAGCAGCTAATATAAGTAGTCTCACCATATAAAACTAACGTAAAATCACTGAACAGGTACACTTCTTGGATCCACCAGCCATTCCAAATGTCCAAACACAATGATACATGGACACAGAGCGAGAGAAGACAAGAAACAGTGTCACGTTATCAGAACTCTCACATTATCTGGTATGTAGAAGTGCTATACCTTTTGCATCCCTGCAGTTTTGCAACACAAATAGCCTTGTGGGAACCGAACCTTTTAGTAAAATTTCTCATTTAATGTTACTACATGTTTATTTTGTCAGCTGCTGCCCAAACACCTTCAGCTATTGTACTTCTTACGGCTACAGGTAGTGTAAGTTTTTGGTGTGCTTTATGTTTCAAAGATACTTTGGCTGTTCATGGCTGCCAATGTTGTTAATCCTACATACAGAGTAGTTATTTCTTTGTCAATGCAACGCCACACGGTGGACAACAGCTAGATCTATTTTGTGTTCTTTATTACGAGTACAGGTACATGGATACCCAGTGATCGCAGTTGCATGGAATCATGGTGAGAATCTGTTAGCATCCTCTGATTTTGGTGGCACTGTAATTGTTTGGAAGGGAGAAAAAACGAAGCAAAAGAGGTAAATTTGGATAACCTCTGATATTTCTCTTCACTGTGAACTCGAGAACGAAGTTAATTCAGGTATTCTCGCACACGAGTTTCTTGCTGATATATATTTTACATGAAATAGAGATTCACAACGTATGGCTTTCATTAATTTTTTCTTTTTTAATTGTGAGCACAAAACCCCAACTTTTAGATCTTTATTTCCCGATTATAACATTGTGGAAGCTTTTTTTGTTCCTTTTGTATGTAAATTAGGTCAATTATAGAATCCTTAGACAGAGTCTCTGTGCAGGACACCCAGGTATGCTTATTTGACATCATTTTTGGTTTTTTTATTTTTATATGAGAAAATGTGATAAACTTGATTTGATGTTGATGTGGTAGGAAGCAATGAAAGGCATGACAGGTGATGGAAAAGCCAACACAACACCATTAGAAGAGAAAGTTGCAGATGGTGAAACTGTTATATATGCGACAAAGCAACAAGTAAAATTGTATCATATATCTGTAATCATGTTCATGTAGTAGTTCCTACTTTCGGATTTTTGTTGTCCGTTTTCTTCCAGGAGGCAAAAGATGCATTTAAGTATTTATTGAAGGACTAAAAAAATAGGGTTGCCATTAGGTATTTTGGTTGGGGGTCTATGGCTTAACTTTCTTTGTGCAGGTGCAAGGTAACACATGTTTAACATTGGAATGGGACTTTCCTTAATCACTATGTGCTTGATACATGTAAACTTTGAAAAACTTAATAAATATTTACATGTATGGGTGGTTATGATACAAATAATAACTTCTGCATTTTTTGAAATCTAAAATTAAAAATCTAAATTAATTGGTTTCATGTACAGGTGGAAGATCAAGTGTTAGAAGGTGACAAGCCACATATTGTAACCCTTTTTAGATGAATGGGTCGATTAGGTTTGCTTTCTTATCTCAAACGGGTTAAATAAAAAAAATAACTAAGAAGGGAATGGCTGCTCAGGTTAGTTGAATGGGTTTAATAGGTTGTAAGGGCTGCTCAGGTTAGTTGAATGGGTTTAATAGGTTGTAAGGGCGCATATTTCCGATGCTTGCAACGTTAAAAGCCTAGAAGGTCGCATATTTCCAATGCTTAGCATCAAGTAGTATAACTCTTGACAAATCATTCCAATGCTTAGCATCAAGTAGTATAACTCTTGACAAATCACTCCACCCTGCTCACAAATGCACATAAATAAATATATTTTAAGGAAAATATAATAGATAATTAGATATTAAGAGGGATTAAGAGATGGTGTTTGATTGTGCTTATACTACGGGTGGTCCAAACAAAACTGTAGATGGAGTTCAGGAATGGATGAAAGTCAGGTTTCTTTGATCAACCCCAACAATGTAGAATCAACAGAAAGAATGATTTCTCCAACTACATGGGTGGAAGTTGACGATCAGTCAGATAATCACGGGGAAGAGAATATTTCGCATGAAGGTTGGTTTGATGGGCACGAGGAAGATCAATTACAGTGCCATGCTTTGTAATTTATGGCTTAGTTAATTGGTCAAAACCATATGAATGCATATTCAAATTGTCAAAAGATAGTGTCTTGTGGACAACGATGAAGGATCACTACTTAGCACTTTGTAAATATCCCCTAACCGATAATGCTCAACAGGTAATTATACCAAAAGTATCATTTTGATACCTTTCAAAATAAGGCTCTCGTGGATGTAATTTACCATGTTTTGGCACTATGCCAACATTAATGATATTCTCATTCATGTAATAAGAATCTTTAAATTATAAGACAATTAATAAATACAATTTGCCTTGTCATAATTGAAGCTTAAGATTGTTTTTATGTGTCACGGTAATTAACAATTACAATAAAGAGCGTGTAAATTACGAAAGAAAAATTACAAAGCATGCCCGCCCATCGGGCGGGCTTCGACAACTAGTATATATATATATATATATATAATATATATATATATATATATATATATATATATATATATATATATATATATATTTCTTGTGTTAAAAATAGACTTGGTTTAGGGGGGGGGGTGATCTTCATCATAAAATATAATCTGGACATGATATAAGATAATCTCATATATAATCATAAAAGTACACAAGGGAGCAACTTAAAATAATATAGCTATAAAAAACATAAACTAGTCCATCAACTCTTTCGTCCTTTTCATCTTATGCTTTCTTCAAAGTATGAGAAATATGTGCACAAAATCTTTTTCTCAAGCAGCTTCAACTTTGCAAACCAATGCCACCGAGGATAGAATAAGCTTTGACACATGATTCTCATCACCAAGAAGTGGGGCTCAAGTTCTCTTGAAGCATATGCAATCGAGCCCGAGGTTAAACCCTAAATCAGGAATATAAAAAGGACGAAGACTACCGATTCGACCATCTACCAGCGTGAAGTGATCAAGACTAATGCTGAAAATATTGTGTAGCGTTGAAAGACACGGGTGTCATGTATGTATGAAAAAATACAAGTGTTAGTCATGGATGTGTAAGGGGAGTAAGGTTTACGTTTAATATATATAGGGAGAGAAATTTAGTGCCACGTGATACTCGCGTGGCAACATCAATATTTGAATGTTTATTGTCGACGTTGCAATATATCGCATGTGCCACGTGACAAATTACGATGTGAGACGAGATTCACGTAACTGACGTGATAGTTGACACTATAGCAGGTGGATGGGAAAAACTGGCAAATGTCATCATATCGCAGCCATCGCGGTAAGTTGCCAAGGTATTGTAGAATTTTGTGGGTTATCGGTTACACTTTGAGTTTTCAGAATACAACTCGAAACCATGTGGAAATCGATCTCAAATTAAAGAGGAAACTATTCTAGATTGAAAGGTATGATTTTTAGAATGTAAAACTTAACAGGTTTAGAGATGTCGAGGTTTTAGTCGGCTATGGGGTGTGAAAAGTAAAAAAGAGGGTAAAAAAAGGTATAATAAAAGGGCTTTTTCGAAAGTAACTTAGAAAATGGCAACATCATAGAGTTTAAAACGACATTTGAGTGTTAAAGTTGACTTTGAAAAGACATTTGACTTTCTTGATTGATTGGAAGTTCATAGATCACATCATGGTCCAAATGAGATTGATTGGAAGTTCTTAAATCACATCATGGTCCAAATGAGATATAGTTATTTTTTTTTTTGAATGGCAAATTTCTTAATAATTTGGATAAGACTTCGCACCCGCCTCACCGGCGAGCTCTCATCCACCACTGGCCAGACTATGTTGTCTTAACCGGGCCCACGCTGGCCATGGGGATTCAACGACGTCCCCCGGAAACCGTACCGCCTCCACACAAGATTAACTTGCTGAAGTAACGGCCGGATGAAAACCGGGCTTCAGCTAAATGGAGAAAATGGATACAAGGTTGTCTTGATTCGGCATGCGCATCATTTCTTGTCAATGATTTTTCTACAAAAAAAAAATCAAGATTCAAAAGGCCTTCGCCAACGCAACTTTCTTCCCTATTATTTATAATCATCTCTCCATACTAAATTATAAGTCCACTTTCAATTTGCACAAAGTTTAAAAATTCCCACTAACTATCCTATTCACCAATCAAATATCATCTTTCTCCACCAAAATCTCTTTTGATTCGTTGAAATATCAAAGTGGACAAGCATTTCGGGACAACAAAAATACAAACATGAACTTATAATTTGGGATTTAGGGAGTAGCGGTAAACCCCTTACATGTCTCATTAAAAGAAGCCAAGTCTAGGAACATCTTTGAAGGGATAAAAGTTGGTTCCAACAAAATTGATGTCTCACACCTTTAATTTGCGGATGATGCTCTCATTTTCTTTTTCTTTAGTTTCTTCTTGCTAGAGTGTCGGTTATAAAATCCGTCGTTAAAAGAAAAAAGAATAAATTTTATTATTGATAAAACTAAAATTTTAAAGACATTAATGATGTATGCTAAGTTTTAATTGTATTTAATTTTGTTTGAGAATTTACTTTGCACATCTAAGGGTGTGTTTGGTATGCTGCCATGAATGACAATGGGTATGAGTTTGATAGTAGTGGTGGGTCCCTCACCTATGAAAGATTTATTCCCACCTCTCTTGATGTATATGGAGTATGACTAATATCTCACTTTCATAGTCATAGTGGTGGGCCCTCTCATCTTAAACAAACACCCTTAATCACTTTCATAGTCATAGTTTGATTCCCATACTGGGATACCAGACGCACCCTAAACTCTCATCTTCCCATTCCCAACACTTCAAGATTACTTTAAAAAGAGATTCAAAGGGTGTGCCATTTTATCTTGCTACAATTATTTGGATCCAAAATTTATCATTTTGGGCTGATTCAGTTAACATAGACAATAAGGCCAAACTTTAATTTAATGTAGTTGTAAACACCAGTACACCACTACATGGATTACATGGAGATATAGGAAAAGAGTTCGTTTTGATCCCAGACCTCCTAGGAAAGATATTTGTTGACCATTTAATGTCATTAGATGTCAAAGTTCAGAATTCATTTTAGTTATGGGTCAAGTTAGGCTGAAATGGGTCGAATTGGGTAAAAACAGTTAACCCATTGTAACAGTTATTAGCAGTTATGTATTGGTAGTTATTAGTTAAGTTAGTTATTTATGAAACGACACAATGCTTCATTTGTAACTGTCATGTCGTTTCATGTATTATAAATAGGTGTCTTGTATGTGTCTGTAAAACCAACCCTTCATTAAATAAATAGAATACATTTCGTTGGGTTCAATTCTTGATTCTTATAATTACTGTGATTCATGATTATGGGTTGGGCAAGCAATGATTCCTGGGACAATAATATTCTTGTGGAGGAAATTAAAATCCTATCTCATTCATGAATCCTCCATAAGTATAAAAGACTAATAGTAAATGGTTAGATTGGATCGCCGATCCACAATCGGCTTGTGTAACCTCTATGTAATTCTCATTTTAGCATCTTGCTAGCTTTTGATAAAATTGCCGTTAAAAAAATGCTTTCTTATCATTGAAGTCAATAAGTTAACCTCAGCTAGTCAGCTGGATTTGGATATATAGCATAAGCATGCTGATTGCACTATTTTATGGCATTTCCATAGCCTTTAGTTCTCGAATGATTGGAAACTAGAGTCTTTAAAGTCAAAATCTTGCTACCTTGGTATAATGCAAATGGGATACAGCCATACAGGGCAAAGTGGCGTGTAACTTTTTCATTTTTGCAAGACCTGAGTTCTCATTAGTGTATGCCAATGCATCAAATATTCGATGAACTTGTAACTACTAATAATGTTGCAGACGAAATCAATATCACAAAAACCTGTATATGTAAAACTTGAAGAAGAAGAAGAAGAAGCTACAAATAAATGGACATTGTTTCTTAATCACTTGCTAAAACACATTTCTTTTGTTATCTATAGTGTGAACAATGAAACGTGAACAGTAATCAAAATACAGGACAACCAGTGACGTTAACACCCTTTGCCGTTGGGCACGTGGCAAGATCACAATGTTGCGGGTTATCTGTACCCCACCAATGCACATTTATATCCGGTAAGCCCGTTGTAAAATACAATAAAACCGCCATAAATGCAACTCCTGCATCAAGCGCAGCTGAAAGGATATAATTGTACCTTTTCCACCACATTTTTCGATACCTAAACACAAAAAAGTTGAAAATAGTTCCGACTAAAATCCATGAATTGTAATTCACCGCAGCTGCTGGCGGCATATAGGCGGTAGCACCAAGGAGTACTGGGAGATTAATGAGAGGAATCCACGATACACTTGGGAATGCCTTGTGACATAACCATACCACGACGGGTCCCAATATACCACCCAGGAAGAACCAATTTAGAGCTCCATAGTTTCCTAGAGGACCGAAGATCCTCCTTGGCCCGACTAAGCCCCAAATGACAGATGCATCAAAGAATACATGGTCACTTGGACATGTCCATGGGCTATTGGACTTGGGATCAGGATGACATATTCCGTCTATATTGCTTAGGAGGTACCATGCGACGCCTAAATTAACTGTTCCAGCTATTATTGTCCCAAGAAACTGCAAAACGACATTAGACGAGTTAATCACATGCATACAGTTTAGCTAGGAGGTGCTTGAGTTATTCATTTAAGTGCTTATCAACTTTGTAAACTGTTTAAAAGCAGACTGAATTTTGCATATATGCTTAGAAACATGCAGATTGGTACATGCTTTTATTCGATTGCAGATAAACACCTTAAAATAAAGTAGCTTACGACAAACTAAAAATTTCATACTGATTTCAAATGGGAAAAGAAACTATACTCGCTATTTAAATCCAACAAAAAAAGTTTAGCTTCTTTACAGATTCAAGCTCAAAATAGTGGTAATCATTCATACTGATTTTGATTCGAACTCAAGATGAGTAAGCAAGCTTTCAGTCATAAGAAATTATTACTTATTTTACACTTCATAGATATTTTCAAATAGGACTGTCCAACACTAGGCCAAGCCAATGATCCTAAAGATAGAGTACCCATATACTGTGAGTCACCCTGTATTCAAAAAAGGTGAGCACGTGTACCTGGACCAAGAACATTGATCTTGGTGGAATCTTCATGTAATGACCGAGCTTGAAATCACTTAGAAAAGAGATGGCTTGAAGCATGCTCATGTAACCATAAGTCTTAAAGCACACATTAGCTATGGGTTTTCCTGGGTAGATTAACCCCATCGCATACTCCGTTATTATATTTAAACCCGGTGTCTGTGGATGTCAACAAAAATTAATAAGTTGACTTTCAAAAGTCAAATATATTTGTTTTATATTTAAACCCGGTTCTATAGATTAGAAAAAACAATGTAGAATGTTTGACTTTGGATGTGACTCAAGGAAAAGTAAATTTACCTGGTTTGTTGTTGCGGTGATGATGCTGATTGGAAGGGTGAAACAGAAAGCAAGAACCGCTGCAAATAATAGTCCCCAGAATGGCATTTGTATTTGATCCTTCAAGAATAGAGTGAGTGCGAGGCTGACCATAAGTGTAACGGTAAGTAGCACATAAAACCACCATGATGGTATGTCTTTATAGTTCCTCATTAGTCTCGTGTGCACATCAACCTTACCCGTGGTAGATGCTTTGTATCGCTGATAAATCTCCCTATAAAAAAATTAAATCAGTTTGAAATCATGAACTCAAAACTAAGTTTTTTAGCGGCATAACTAAAAACACTTACTTTCCGTAGAAAAGGCCAACATGAGTAAGCGTTGATGCGATTGTAGCAAATCCAAAACCATAAGTTAGAGCGAAAAAGGTGCTCAAGTTAACCTTCCCTTGCTTTCCATACTCCACGTAATCTATCTCAAACTTATTATTAACAATTTTTGTGATGTCATACAACTGACCATCCCCGGTAAACAAGTCAGCTGAGTAAATAGGAAAGTTTTTGGCATTGTATACGTTGAGTCCCCAATATGATATCGGAATCACCAAGTACATGATCAAAATGTAGCCCAGGAAAACATTGACAATGGCAAAGAATGGGGAAATAAGTGGGCTGAATAAAAATGAAGCCGTGGTAGCCCAATCAAGCGAGAAGGCTCCTATGCCTAAGCCCGAAAAGCCCGATCCCAGTTGATGGGCTGTGACCGATTTAGGATAGGCCCAGCATATCCATGAAATGCTTTGTAGGGTTAGAAAGAAGTATCCTGGAAGCAAGTAATAAGTGAAACTACAAGCAAGAACAATAACAAAAAATTTTGATCGGGACATGCGTTTTTTGGTGTTGCCGTTAGTATTTTCGTCATTGTCTTCTTTAGCATGAAGTGCCCTATAAAATAGATTAAACGAGTTTAATAAAAGTTTTAACAATGTGATGTAAGCTATGTAAATAATTATGAAACATACAGTAAAGGGATCTACTATACCCACGGGGGACAAGGGTGGCAGGCACCTTGTCTCCCCATTTTGTCCCCTTTTTTTTCCTGTACAGCACAGTTTTTGTCAGTTTCTGTTCCGTATTTTTGACAGTTTTAAACGTTTGACATATTAAACTTTATATTTTCTGTTCCGCACTTTGAGGTTTATAGCTTTTTGATATAAACAAAATTATAAAAAAAAATAAATAAATAAAATAAAATAAAAAACCTACAAAAATAGACCCCGTGTGTATAAAATAGTAGGGACCGTGGGTATAACCCATCCCGCAGTAAAATGGAAATCAAACTATCAATCAATTATTTATAGCAATGACTAAATCAACGGGTCCATGAGAATGTGACGGGTAACCTATTAGTATTTTTCTTCGTTTTCAATGATTACAGTTATCTATGGTTTGCATAGTTTTATTAATTTTTTGCAGATCGATCGGTTCATTATTATTTTTAGTAGGGTAGGTTTTGCAATTCAAAAAGGGGTTGCGGCGCAGCTTGTTGCCCGTTTACCTGTCATGCACTTGTAATTTGTTATGGTTTTTAATATATTTCCACAAATCCAAAGCAAAAAAAAAAAAATATTATTTTATTTTTTTTGGAACTTAATATAGATTGATATTGATGAGCTACGAAAAATGTAAAAATGGTGAGATCTCGTAATATATTCAATGTACTAAAGCATGGACTTTAATTTTAGAAGTTATAATCTTCCTTTTGAATTCTATGCACAAGTAACCACATCAGTTGCTAGCCATCATTTTCACGTTTTTTTTTCTTCTTTTTTTCAATATATTATTAGCTCTCTACACTTAACTTATATTATCTCTATGTTATAATGTTATTTCATTCTAACAATATATATATATATATATATATATATATATATATATATATATATATATATATATATATATGAGTAAACTGCAAAATACATCCCTGTGGTTTGCCCAATTTCGCACCATACATCCAAATCTTTTTTTTCTAACTTATACATCCCTCCGTTAGTAAAAGTTAAACACCATACATCCGCGAGGACGAACGGTGCAAAGCGTTTCTCCGTTATCTCCTAACGAGATAGAAAATGTTTGCACCGTTAGTCCTATGGTTAAGTCTATTTGCACCGTTAGTCCTTTGTTACGTTTTCGTCCGATTTTTTATGTTTTCGTCTGTTTTTTTTACGTTTTCGTCCGATTTTTTATGTTTTCGTCTGTTTTTTTACGTTTTCGTCTGATTTTTAACGTTTTCGTCCGATTTTTTACGTTTTCGTCTGATTTTTTACGTTTTCATCTGTTTTTTTACGTTTTCGTCCGATTTTTTACGTTTTCGTCTGTTTTTTTTTTACGTTTTCGTCCGATTTTTTACGTTTTCGTCTGTTTTTTTACGTTTTCATCCATTTTTATCCGGTTTTTTACGTTTTTGTCTGATTTTTTACGTTTTCGTCTGATTTTTTACGTTTTCGGCCGATTTTTTACGTTTTCGTCTTTTTTTTTACTTTTTCGTCCGATTTTTTTTTGTTTTCGTCTGTTTTTTTTTACGTTTTCGGAGCCTGCAGACTCCCTGCTGGGGCGTTTGGGACTTTCTGTGAAGGCCCAGTCGGGACGGCTGGGACTTTCTGTGAAGGCCCAGCCGGTGGTTGGAACTCCAGCCGGGCGGCTAGGACTTTTCTGAGAAGCCCAACCGGCGGTTGGGAGCGATTTTCAGATTTTGGCAATTTTTGGAAAATCATATCTTTCAAACCGTAGGTCATCACGGGTCGTGCCACCCGGCGTTTCGAAGGTAATTGAGTATAGTTTCATTTAAAAATGGTTTCAAGGTCTGAACGTTTATGGATTTTTATAAATGGTCAAAAGAATAACAGGATATCCGTAAAAGTTAAGCGTTTCCGCGTAAAAGTTCAAAGTTTTTGGTCTAAGCGGGCACGGGTTGTAACAACTTGATACCAAAAACTTTGAACTTTTACGCGGAAACGCTTAACTTTTATGGATATCCTGTTATTCTTTTGACCATTTATAAAAATCCATAAACGTTCAGACCTTGAAACCATTTTTAAATGAAACTATACTCAATTACCTTCGAAACGCCGGGTGGCACGACCCGTGATGACTTACGGTTTGAAAGATATGATTTTCCAAAAATTGCCAAAATCTGAAAATCGCTCCCAACCGCCGGTTGGGCTTCTCAGAAAAGTCCTAGCCGCCCGGCTGGAGTTCCAACCACCGGCTGGGCCTTCACAGGAATGGACGAAAACGAAAAAAATGGACGAAAACGTAAAAAAATGGACGAAAACGAAAAAAAATCGGACGAAAACGAAAAAAATCGGACGAAAACGAAAAAAACCAGACGAAAACGTAAAAAAACAGACGAAAACGTAAAAAATCGGCAAAAAAGTAAAAAATCGGACGAAAACGTAAAAAATCGGACGAAAACGTAAAAAAACAGACGAAAACGTAAAAAAACTGACGAAAACGTAAAAAATCAGACGAAAACGTAAAAAAACAGACGAAAACGTAAAAAATCGGACGAAAACGTAACAAAGGACTAACGGTGCAAATAGACTTAACCATAGGACTAACGGTGCAAACATTTTCTATCTCGTTAGGAGATAACGGAGAAACGCTTTGCACCGTTCGTCCTCGCGGATGTATGGTGTTTAACTTTTACTAACGGAGGGATGTATAAGTTAGAAAAAAAAAGATTTGGATGTATGGTGCGAAATTGGGCAAACCACAGGGATGTATTTTGCAGTTTACTCTATATAAATTGATTTATAGTTTGTTTATTTAATTTCATTTAAAGTATGGGAGGTAGTGGTGAAAAGTTGTGGAAAAAGAGTTGAAGATGATAAACATGAAGATAAAATCTTTGTAATGATAATTAATAGGAAGAAAAAAAAAAGTTTGATGGTTCTTTAAAGTTGTTGGTGGTTTTGAAGAAAAGAAAATGAATATTCGAAAGTTGTAAAATGAGTTTTGAAAAAGGTGGTTGAATGTCAACTATGATTGTTAATGACTTAATGATGAGTTAGAAAATGGTGAAGAAAAAAGAGAGATGAAGAAGAAAAAAAAATCTGGCAAAGGACTTGAGACTAAATAATAAAAATGGAGAGGATGATAATTATAAGTGTTTATTAGTTGGATGTGAGATCAAGAGAGTGAATGACAATTATACTCTCATGTGACTGTCACATGAGAAGTGTTTAACGGTCAAAGTTGACGCCATTTGATCAAAGGACTTTTAGTGTTAAGGGTTTCCGAGTTAGGGACTATCTTTTACCAACTTGCTACTCCGTCATTTACTAACTTACTGTTTTTTTTTTGTTGTTTGTTGTTTATGATCTATACCTTTATTTAACAGCAAAAGAAAGTTTTTGAAGGAAATAATGTGAAAGATGATGCTATAGCATACATCTAAAATGATCTAAAATGGATAATCAAGCATTTATATAAAGTATGTGTGCGTAGTGTACACGTAAAAATGTCTTTGAGAATTGAAGTGTGAATCTTTCTTTAAAGCCTACGTCAATGATTCTACAAGATTCATTTCATTGCTTTTTGTTGTTGGCAAATGATAACGATGGACCACTAAATATTTTATGAGCTAAAGGGCCGTTTGGTATTCGGTGATTGGAGGGTGCGGATTGATAGATACATTAAATAACATGGTAGGTAGCAAATTTTTTTCCCGACACACTATTAAGAATGATAGAATCGATACCGACCTCCACTAGTTACTATCACTTATTTCAACAAATTAAAACTAATTTGACTCACACATTCTTTCCATCTAAAATTCTGAGCCGCAAAAAATATACCTTTTCTTTTTTTTAATCATTTATTTTCTTTTAATATTTTTAAAACAATACTTTTATATTTAATTAACTAATATTTTCTTTTATCCCCACCATCTTTCTCTCTCCTCATTTTCTTTTTTCATTCTATACCGAATTCAAATCTTATTCTAAACCCGCGATCATACCAAACGCACCCTAATTCTTTAAGTATCCCAAACGTACAGTCACTTACCCCATGTGCCCCAAAAAAACCATTTTCTCCAAATGTCTCGTGGGCGAAGGTCGCCCATGAAATCTTGGGCGACTATCATATATTTTTGACACGTGTCCCTATCATAGTACTTTTCAAGTATTACCCTAGTACTAGTGTGTAAGCTAGTATTATAGGTACTTTCTTGGACGACTGAGCTCACTATACCTTGAGCGACTTATTTTTTGTTTTTTTGTGAAAAAGTTGTCAACTACATTTTTGGTACTTGTTGTTTGCTTAGTATTTCATTTTTGGTCGCACTTTTTCTTATCTTTTATAAATAAAAACACTATCTTTGGACAATTTAGTAAATGTAAATTTTACGGTGGTGTACTTTTGTGGTGGTGCCGGTGTTCAAAGAGATGTATTTATTTGTGTTTGGATTCTTTAGTTGTTTGAATGAGTTTTTAGATTTATTGTGTTTGCGGCGTTTGTATGTGTGGCCGGAGGTGGTGGTGGTTGGATGTTGTATATGTGTTTTTGTATTTTAGGGAAATAAGATGTGTTTTTATTTATAAAAGAGAAAGAAAGAATTTGACCAAAAATGAAATACCAAGCAAACATCAAGGATCAAAAATGTAGTTAACAACTTTTTCACAAAAAGACAAAAAAAAAGCAAGGTTGTAAATATCGGTTATCGGTATATTATCGGCCGACCACCGAGAAGCGAGATATCGGACGTAGCGGGGATATATCGGATATTTTATATACATATTTATAAAATTTAATTATTATATTTAATATTTTTAATTATATATTTTATATAAATGTTGCAAAATTTACATTGTATATGCATTTACTTATATATTTCCCACTCTTAAACTATCATTTATCAGTAGCAGGCCCATTTTGTGTTTATACCATAAGTCCATAACCTAAAAATTATATACCATAAGCCCATTTTGTGTTTAAACCATAAGCCCATTTTGTGTTTACACACACAATCCCTATTCCTTGCTTACCCTAATATCACTCACTCAAAACATACGCCCCCCTTCACATTCTTGCAGCCACCTACTCAAACCAAACACCAAATCCAATATATGCATACAAAATTTTTAGATCTCATTCTTGCAGCCACCAAGAAAAATGTTTGTTTGTTCGATCTCAAACTCTACGGTTTCTTTCTGCTAAGATCGAAACAAACAAACTTAGTTATGGATTCAAGATCTTGATAATAGATCTAAGGTAGGTACTTGTTTTTCATTTTTTAGATCGATTTTGACCGATTTGGTCCGATATTGACCGAATTTTGACCCGGACGAGAAATACACACGATAACTAAAATCTCGCGACGGTGGAAGCCCGAGACACGAGATCTCGCCGATAACTCGGCCGATATTTACGAGATTTACAACACTGAAAATAAGTCGCCCAAGGTATAGTACTAGGGTAGTACCTATGATATTAGCTTACACACTAATACTAGGGTAGTACTTGAAAAGTACTATGATATGGACACGTGTCAAAAATATATGATAGTCGCTCAAGATTTCGGGGGCGACCTTCGCCCATGAGGCATTTGGAGAAAATGATATTTTTTTTTGGCACATGAGGTAAGTGACTATGTACCTTTGGCGTACTTAAAGAATTAGCTCATATTTTATTTTCTTATTTATACTCTAGATTTATAAATATTTCCTTCATAACTATAACTTTATTATACTAGTACTAGCTTAATAGTACTATTTCAATAATGGCAAGAGTTTATCTAATCTTCCTTTTCTATAATGTTTGGGTTGAGTTGGTATCATACATTATTGAGTTTTAGATTGATACTTGCTAAGCACTATAGGGGGTGTTTGCAATCATTGGATGCATCAAACTATTGTACTGTCTGCTTCGCGGGCTTGTACGGTTGACCATAGGGGGTGTTAGGATAACACAACCCATTTTTTATTATAGATTATGCAAAAGTTGCATGTGCCCCTAGGAATTTATACTTAGTTTTGGTATCTTGCCAATTACTAGTTGCGAATTAGGTATGGATTGGTTGGAAAGATATATAGGCATGAAATTTTTATATTGGCATCAATGCAAAGAAAACTTTCGTCAACTAATACTAAAAAGTAGTCTTAATTCTTAAAAATACTGATGTATGGTTATTATCACATGATTCGACCTTATTAATTATTGGACGTGAAAAGTCGACTTATTGGACTTATTGGACTTTTGTGCATGTAGTTTTCATATATGTTGACTATACCACAAGCAATAATGAGATAATTGACTATTTAAGATACTACGTACGTTACATTTTTTCTTAAGAAAATGATATTTTGGATACTATGTTACTTTACTATATTATCTATATAATAAAGTACATCCAACTTAGTGTTTTGACCATTCCACAATATAAATTTAGAATATTCTTCTTAGATGAAGAAATACGATACGACATTCCTTAGGCTTTGCACAATCGAACGTAAAATATGTAATTTGAATTGACCGATTTCCACATTGGTCATCTCGACTATGGAGGGTCGAGCATGATTCGGTCGAAGGTTGTGAAAAGCGAATATCGGTCTAAAAGTCGACCGACTTTTAAAACTTATTTGTAAGCGTTTGTGTGTTAAAAAAAAAAAAAAAAAAAAAAAAACACTTATTCGACTGTGACACTTTGGTCACCGGAGAGAGAAAGCTGACGTGGCACCCGATAACCCAGGTCATTTTGCTCATTGACTGTGTCCGGCCTTAGTTATTGACTAATGTCATCAATCTTATCACATATTCATCTCTAATGCTTCGATATTTAGAGCTAAAAAAGATACTATTTTTTTCACGCATGCAATTATTTTGTTACCAAAAAGAAGAGAAAAAAAGAAAGTTACCTGAATAAGGAGATTTGAACGAGGGTGCTGGGCCACCACATGTGTGACGGTTCAACTACGTATTTCCTTAATAACCCAGCCCAACCGTATCCTAAAACCTGCATGTGCACACACAGTTTTTCTACGTTAGCATTAACCCCCACACAAGTTGACTTCCCAATTGGAGCGCTTTTCAAGGCTCAATTTTTATCTTTAGAGAAGACTTTATTGCAAAATGTTTAGTAAACATATTGGTGTCAGAAAAGTCGTCCCGACCCGAGCAGGAACCCGATTAAACCTATTAGAATCTGGTTATCCGGGTCAATAATCTTATTTTGGTCGACTTGAATAATCTGAATGCCAAATAGAATCGGGTATCGGGTTGAATATATGTGCCTAATTCGGGTTGACCCGAATAAGGATTTTTTGTATCTTTTTTATATAAGTTTTATACAAGATTGGTAAGTTTATTCCGTTTCTGAAAGTTTTAACACGGGCACCACAATATTGAGTTACCACGCTCTACTACAAAGTTTAATTTTGTCCATATCTAATAGACTATTTTCGTCTTACAATAATTTCACTTTTAAAGATATACAATAATATTTTAACCAATCGCTTCGATAAACCATGTATAAAATGTAGAGTCAAAAGTTGCATAATAAATTTCCACCTCAAAATAATTAAATAATCATTAAGTTTTTGCACATAATTTCAAAACTATACTTTACTTTACACGATAACTATACTTTACTTTACACGATACTTTTGGAGTAGATCGTTTGTCTATGGTAGTGTTTGATAACAACTTAAAGTGTTATAGTTAAAAAATAGGTAAGTTAATTAAGTCATCAAATGGATTTTTGTTTAGTGCTTAAAACTAACATATGACCTCCTAGAAAAAGCCAGGGAGGTGAGGGTCTCCAAATTAAGTCCTTCCCTTTTATCCTAATTTTACATATTTACCCTCCTACTTCTTAACGTTATTTCAAATAAAAGGATATAATAGTATTTTTTTTCTTTCTAATTCAGACATTTTATTCAGCACACAAAACAAACAATCATTTATTCATCTACAAACAGACTGCATATATCTAGACAGACACTTTAATTTAACATGACTTAATAAAAAAAACTAAACAGGCAGGCCCTAAGTGTTACTAGTATTAAGTTAATTCGTACAAACAAAAATAACTTTGCAAGTTGCAACTATAATCATTTTCTTGAGCTTGTATACTTTAGTTATTTAAGGGCTCGTTTGGTTTGTATGTGGTTTTAGAATTAGATTTGGATTTGGAAAAAGTTTATAAGATTTGGTAAAGGTTTTAAAAAAAAGTAGGAGGGAGAAAATATATTATTATATATAACGAGCCGTGCAGCCCGCGCGTTGCGCGGGGTGGTTGACATCAACATTTTAGCAATACAAAGTATTATAAGTAACAGCAAGATATTTGTATGTGAAAAAGGACTTGTTCTGCAAAGAGGCGACGACTGCAGGGGTATTTTGTGTCATTTTCCCAAACTTTCGAAATAGACTTTTTGGAAAAGGAATCCTTTTGCAATGGGGCGTCGACTTCATTTGAAAAAGGACTCCTTTTGCAGAGAGTCGCCAATGTCAGGGCTTAAAAAAGAAACGGTAGAAAGTTTTTAAAAAAAACAGTCGTAGTAAAAAAAAAAAAAAAAATTTTTTTTTTTTTTTGGAAAACTTTTGCAAAGAGTCGGCAATGTCAAGGGTTAAAAAAAAACGGTCGTAAGTTTAGAAAAAACAGTCGTGGTAAAAAAAAAAAAAAAAAAAAAAATTTTTTTTTTTTGAAGAAGGACTCTTTTTGCAAAGAGCCGCCGATGTCAGGGTTATTTTTTGCCAATTTTCAAAACATTTTTTTTTGGAAAAGGACGACTTTTGCAAAGGCGCGTCAACTTTAGGGGTATTTTTTGCCAATTCGCCAAACTTGATTTTGGGCCGAAGGTAATTGTAGCCCAGCACTGTAGCGCTACAGTGAAAAAATTAATAAAAAAGGCCCCACCGACATTGTGTTTTTATATAATAGTATAATTATATATAATTTATTAAATTTATATTATATTTAAATATTATGGTAGGATTCAAAAAGTATGTGTCAGTGGCTATCAATCCAAAATTTTTATAAACCAATGAACGTTCCCATTCTTGCAACTTTAAACCCTCCAACCAACCGGGCCCTAACTTTAAAACGATAAGAAAAACAACTTTAATCATGAAAAGAGGATGCAAAAGGAAAAAGATCGAATTACTTGAGTAGTGATGATGAGGAGCCAAGCAGCAATGGGAGAAATACTCCTGCCATAAAATGCCTTTATAATGTTCACTATACCAACTGCATAAGCCGACCCATTGCCAAAGGCCGCCCCGGCGTTAGCAAATATGGTAATTAACACGTGTTCTTTCATGTTAAAGGGTCCCGGATTTAAGGAAAACTTCCGGGACCCACATCCAGGAAAGCTAAAAGTAGTGGCGGGTAGGAGCGCTGCCATTAGCCGTCCTAATGGAAGTGTTGCTACCTGAAAATCAGGTACGGACTCAGAACTAAAAATATATGAACTAGTATAAAAATTATAGTTAAACAACTAAACATTCATTATTAGTTAAAAGATCTTAAACCATGATTACCAGATAAACTAAAATAACAATCTTAACAAATAACGTAACCCTTTTATTCTTCCGAAAATGCATAATTGTGTATATATATATATATATATATATATATATATATATATATATATATATATATATATATATATATATATATATATATACACAAAGCATGCATAAAAACTATTGTACTATGTAAATCAAAAACTTGTACAAAGGATATATATGCAATTATTCACTTTGTGAGGGATATATGCAATTCTGCCTCTTTTTTTTTTCCTTTTTTTTTTTTTTTTTTTTTTTAATGCGAACTTAACATGTAAATTGACTACTACTGACCTGAACAGTGATCTGAGTAATGATCAAAGGCGAAGTTCGATAGGAAAAGAATTGATTCAAAAAGGATAGCAAAACACATGAAAGCAGACCCAAGACCCACATTCGAAAAGTCCAGACAGATTGTGTCGGGTCATCAGTTGTTGGAACAGTTAGCCGAACTTCTTCTATAGGAGATTCCTCGTCATCATGATCATGTTCTTCCTCGTTTAGTTTCTTGTTGGTCGTCATCTCCGGTGACTCCAATGCCATTTTTCTTTTGTATCAACTTTTTTTAGTTACATGTGGTGTGAGATATGTTTAATGTGTATTTTATATAGGGTGTAGGGTACGTGAGGTTTAAAACTTTAAATGATTGGTTTATTTTGATACTATTATTTTAGTGTCAATTGGCTGTATAGTTCGTTCAAAAACAATTGGCTGTATTCCTGTATGAGATGAGATCAATATAGATCTCATATGTGTCATAGAATCAATGGACCAATCATAGTCACCCATTTTTATTTTTCATTTTTTTTTAAAACAACATATCTTGCAAACGGTAAATCTTCAAGCTACAAAAAAATACCATCGCGACGAGAATTAAATGATCTTTCTATATATATGCATTGTTATATACTTTCGACGACTTTTTTTTTTTTCGACGAACTTTTTTTTTTTAATTTCCGCCCAGAAAGAATCATATATGATTCGTAAGAATCATATATGATTCGTATGATTCGATTCTTACGAATCATATATGATTCTTACACGAATCATATATGATTCGTAAAATTCATATATGATTCGTACGGAATCATATATGATTTGTTAAAATCGAATCATATATGATTCTTACGAATCATATATGATTTTTCTGGACGGAAATTTTGGAAAAAAAAAAAGTTCATCGAAAAAAAAGTTCGTCGAAAATATATAACAATGCATGTCTATAGAAAGATAATTTAATTCTCGTCGCGATGGTATTTTTTTTGTAGCTTGACGATTTACGGTTTGCGAGATATTTAAGTTTTAAAAAAAAGGGTGAAAATTAATTTTTTTAATTTGATAAGAAAAATGAGTGACTAAGATTGCTTGATGGGTTTTATGGTAAAAGTTGGATCTATAAAGAACTTTTGCCATGCCTGTATAGATTCCAATTTTTTTTGAGTAAATTGCAAAAATCGTCCTTGTGGTTTGGTCTAATTGCACGTTTCGTCTTTATGGTTCATTAAGTGCAAAGATCGTTCTTATTTTGTATTGTTACGTGCACTTTTGATCTTTCATCATTGCAAAAATCATCCTTGTGGTTTGCCAAATTTCACTGTTAAAAGACCAAAAGTGCACGTAACAGTGCAAAATAAGAACGATCTTTGCACTTAATAAACCACAAAGACGAAACGTGCAATTTAGCCAAACCACAAAGACGATTTTTGCAATTTACTCTTTTTTTTTCTTCATTTCCCATTGGGTCTCATTAGATAGGGATAAGTTGTGTCAAGATATTTATTTATGGATATTATTTCGTAGACATATAAAATAGGCTTGATTTGTTGCTATATATATATATAGAAGTCATAGTTTTATAGTAATGATGAAATAAAGTGTTTTAAAATTATTGCTCGACAATATTAGACGATACAAAATGACTTGTTGTTTCCTCATTTTATATATAGTTGGTATCTATCCATCAATCTTTTATTCTCGCGATTACCCGTGCATAGCGGCAATCATAGGCGGAGCCAGAAAATTTTGATCGAGGGGTCACATTTTAATAATTTTTGAAAACTACACTACAAATTGGTTCTTAAAGAGGGCAACATTACAAAAAAAATGTATATATTTTAGAAATTTTACACTATAATTTACACAAATAGCCCGGTCTAGTGAAGTGTTGGGCTTTTGAGGATCCAAAAAAGTCGCTTTTCAAAAATAGCCCTAGCAAAAGTCGCTTAAATGTGGGAGTGACATGTGGCTGTGTACTTTTTGGCCCCTAGCAAAAGTCACTTAAAAAGCTAGCAAAAGTCGCTTAAAAAGTTAAAAAGTCAAACTTTTTGGCTGGAAAAAGACAAAATAGAAGGTCGTTTAATTGACAAAAAAGTCGCTGAAAGCGACTTTTGCTTGGGCCATTTTTGGAAAGCGACTTTTTTGGGTCCTCAAAAGCCCAACACTTCTAGCGACTGGGCCATGTCTATATTTGCCCATTCTTTTTATGTATATATAGGTTGGAGTAAGTGAGAATGAAAAATTTAATGGTTTAAATTGTAATTAAATATTTAATATATTTCATTGACTTATATGTAATGATATTTTAGTCTAATCACATTACTTATTTTTTAAATTTTAAGAAAATGAGTTTTTTCTTTATATATAGTATAAATAAATAAATAAGAATTTATCATGTTTTAGTTTAAGATTAATCTTTTGTTAATATTCAAATTATCATATCCTATGATTTAATTTATTTTTATAGTTTTTCCTCTATTATATACTCGTACACTCTGTTCCTGAGAGGTAAAATGGAAAGAAGAGAAATGGAGAGGGTAAAAATGAGAGAAAAGAAAAAGAGAGGAAAAAATATTGATTTTTTATTTGAAAAAATTCCGACATTAGACCAGTCGATCAACTTTTATACTTTTACTAGACCAAAAAAGGTGTTCTTCCCAAACTAAACCGAGCGACTTGCGACTTTTTTTACTTTTAATAAGAAGTCGCCAAGTGGCATGTACCTTTTCTGCATGTGTAAGCTATAAAGGCGTGTCCTTTTTGAGCGACATAAGTTAAGCGACTTGTGTGTACTTTAAGCGAGCTTCTATTTTGTTACTTTCTAAAAAAAAGTTAACTACATTTTTGGTCCTTGTGGTTTACGGGGTATTTCACTTTCAGTCCAATAGTTTAAAAAGTCTCGGATCCACTCCAAAACCCAACGACCGGTAACAAGTTCAGTCCATTTTTTAACACCGTTATCACATTTATATTTAAAAAAAAAAAAAAAAAAAAAAAAAAAACACCTCAATCTAAACATATCATCTTCATCACTATAAGAAATCACAACAATAACTCTAATATGTCCTCAAATCCTCAAACACACGCACACAAAACAGATCTATAAACTCAGATATAAGGAAAAATACCGTATCCAAACCAACACTTACATCACAATCGACCCTCTCGTAACTAAACATGAAAATACCCTCTCGATTAAAAAAATTAGTAACAAGAAAATCAAACTCTCGATCCAAATCATCTCGAAGAGTTTGCTGGAGATATTTCCGTTGTTAATTTGTGGTGTCACCAGATCTAGGGTTTTGGTGGTGATGTGAAGTTTGATGGTTCTTCATAAGCGGTTTAAAAAATCATGTCTTTGACTTTTTTGAGGCTGATTTGTGGTTCTTCTTATGTGGTGTTGGCAGATCCGGTTTTGTTTTATAACATTGGATGGTTCTTCATATGTGGTTTTGGTAGATCCAGTTTTATGTGTTTGTATATATGTTATAACAGATGTCGATCTTATATTTGAGGCTGATTTGTAAACTGCCTGATATGTTTAAGGTTCGAACTATTTAAATTTTAAGGCATTTTGAGGTTGTTTTGTGAAATACGGTGGTGGTTATGGTCTCGATTAGTGTGTTTGGTTGATGAAAAGACGAAAATACCTCCTAACTAACGGTCAAACGTAGTCAAACTGACGGTTCTAGCCTCATTTAATTAAAGCACGCACAAGTCTGTATTTAATTTGAAATTTGACTTGAGTCATCATAATTGAGTATTGGTCCTCAACATTTGGGATGGATCAAAATGCATGATTGGTCATGAGTGACGTAATTCAGTTGTTTATGATTTTATCAGTATGCATTGTGTCAGATTTTGCAAATTTGAATAATTAAAAGTTTATTACCTTAAATGTTAGTGATGATTGAGCACCATTATATACTACTTGTGTGTTGTCTTTAGATTGGTTCTTTTGGTTGGACCAATTATTATTGTTATTTATGATGACTCAAGTCAAATATGTATAATGAACGCGATGGTTGTGAAATACCGAAAGATGAGTCTTTGGCAAATGACACGCCTTTATAGCTTACACATGCAGAAAAGGTACATGCCATTTGGCACCTTCTTATCAAAAGTAAACAAGTCGCAAGTCGCTCGGTCTAGTTTGGGAAGAGCACTTTTTTTGGTCTAGTAAAAATATAAAAGTTGAGCGACTAGTCTAATGTCGGAATTTGCTCTTTTTAGTTTGTGTTCCCAAGTCGGAAAAAAATAGAAGAGTGATTTAATTAAATTATGCACAAAAAACATCTTGGCAAAAATTTCCTTCCACATTCTCTCCAAAAAAAACTCGGGAACATAAATATTTTGTCATTTCATCTCCTCTTCTCTTCTTTTCTCTCCAAATAAAAACTCGAAAACAAAGTAGTGTTTAGATTAACCCATGTCCAGTTTATCATAGATATCTTATTTATCTATGAGGTTTGATTTAAAATAGACGAACGTAATTTGTTGTATGATATTTAATCGTTTAGAATTTTAAATATGTGATCTAATCTTATCTTTTATTTAGATAATAAAGAAAAATATTTTTGACATAAGACTTTTTAGAACTTAGGTAATAATTGAATTAATTCTTTTCTAAACAAAAATTTTAATTAAAAAAAGATTTAATTTTTCTTAATTTGCCCATAAATAATTATAAATTCGTATTTGTTTATTTATGTATAAAAAAGCCAAAAATTACACATGTACTCAAATGTATTAGTTGATACTTTTGAAGCAATTTTTAAAATCTAATACAATAACTCATCTCTTCCTAACTCTCTCATTTGTTTCTTTATCCCGTATTACCCTGTCAAATTACAATTCAAATAATCTGGAAAAACAAATAGCTTTAAACCTTATATATAGTCAAAAAATTGGACAGTCTATTCCATATAATTCATCTATACTTTTTTTTTTTCCTTTCTATACAGGTGAACAGTAGCAATCACTCATTTTCAGAAAATCAACCCTAGAAAAAGTAAATTGAATATAAAAGTTAAGATAATATATATCTCGAATCAATATTATTCCAACAACAATTCGTCAAAGTTAGCTAGAATTGATATGATTCTGATGGATGAACAAGTATCATTAAATTTACTAAGCATTTTTAGCATGTTATAATATTTTTTTTATGTTATATGATTTTATTTGTAATATTATTTTTAAAATATTAGGGCACCAAAATTTATGCAACAATAAACAGTTTCGTGGTTTGCGATTTTGATACTTTTTTTAAAAAGAATAAGTATTGAATAATATCATACTTCAATGTTAAAAGAAATGTATATTCAACCAAATTAACAAAGCATGAGTTCAAAATTCAGTTCTAAAATAAAAATAAAAGAAAAGAAAACACCATTTCAACATTTTGTGTAATTGATAATAAGAGTAGATCACTAAAAAAAGGGACACATTTGAGTTGTGAATTCTGTTGTATATATATTGTTAGCAGGTCTCATACCAACATGTATGTGACTGCAAAACTGAGTTCAAACAATCACTGTATCAAGAACAAAGGAATACCTTACTAACATTATGATAAATATAGTAGCATCACAATGCCACACCGAGTAGCATTAAACTCCGACCTGATTCGAACACACGGAACACCGAACCAAAAGAAACACTAACAAGCATCAACGTCATCATCATTCCTCTTCTTTGAATCTGCCAAACATGTAACAAAAGTGTGGAAAACTAGAATGGGGGTTGAATAGTTTTACGTCTTTTTAATTTATTATAAAACATTTGTTTACTTTTAAAAACTTAGATTCAAGTTTGTTATGAAAAATAAAACTTAAATCTTATTATTAGTTATATATGTATTCTTTTAAATTGATTGTAAAAGTTTTGGTTTCTTGAATTGATTTTCAAATTGATCTTTATGTGAAGTCGACCTCTAATTAATACTAGCAATTATATAAGCCTATGTGTATGAAAGTAATGACGATGCAAGTAAAGAAATAAATAAGGTATGGAAAGATCTAACCGAGACACGAGAGATTTATAGTGGTTCGGCTACAAGGACACCTTCCTTGCCCTACTCCACTCCCCGAGCACCGAGCTCGAGAGTTTTCTTCACAACTTCAATAAGCTCCCTTATGGCGGAGAAAACCTTACACGACTTTGGCTTACACCGGCTTAACGACACAAAGCTAAATGTCGAGTTCTAATGGTAGCTAGAACCAATCTCACAACTTCACAACACAACTTCTTCATGACTTATTCACAACGGCTTCACGACTTGAACTCAAGAACTTCACGACTAGGACTTCACGACTTCAACACGACCGCTTCACAACTTCTATGCTACGGCTTCACGACTTCAACACTAGGACTTCACGACTAGAGCTTCACAACTTCAACACGACCGCTTCACAACTTCTATGCTACGGTTTCACGACTTCAACACTAGGACTTCACGACTTCAACACGACCGCTTCACAACTTCTATGCTACGGCTTCACGACTTCAACACTAGGACTTCACGACCTCTACTTAGCTGTGACATGCAACGCTCACTTCACACAGACTTCACGCTTCAAGACGGCTTCACACTTCTACACAACGGGTTCACGACTTCTACTCCGCGGCTTCACAACTTCTACACTATTCTCTTCACAACTTCTATACCACAACTACTTATACAACTTCTTCACTACTTACATACAACACTAATCTACTATACACACCTTACACACAAATGAATGAATGATTTACAAACTTTGTTAAACTAACAACTTAAGTAACAAGATGATACTAAGTTGTAATACTTCTAATCTTGATTGATAGAAGTATTCTTCTTTTGCACTTGAATGAAGGAAGCTTGGATCACTTGGAAACCAAAGCTTAAGATTATATGATCAAAGGATTTTAGAAAGTATTTACAAGATTTAAAATAGAAAGTTTGGGGTGCAAAAGGTGAGTAAAAATCCAGGGGAAGGCTGGTATTTATAGGCAGAAAAACTGGACAGCTGGGAGCTACTGGAGCGGGGGCGGTCCCCTTAAATAGGGGGGCGGTCCCCTTAATTTTAAGGGGGCCGCCCCTCCCTAGCCGTTGCCCAGATTTGTCTTTTTGTGGGGAAGGTTTTTCTGGAACATTTTACTGATTTTGGTTGAAAATTTGAATTCATAAATTTATAATGAATTAAACCTTTTTATTTATTACCAAAAATGTTTTTCTAAAAGATATAAAATGTTTTTGACATTTTATAAAAAATCTAGTGTTTAAGAAAATGTTCCTTTGATCATATAATGCATTAAGCATTAGTTCATTCATACCTTAAGTGATTTGAGTTGTAGAAATAGATATTTACAACTAAATACTTGTTTACGTCATAATTTTCCGATTAATGATTTTACATTTTGTGATTATCAAAACGTAGAGATATCGAAAAATATTAATAACGTGTTTAGGCATTATTTATATCAACAATCTCCCCCTTTTTGATGATTACAAAATCTAAACTCATTAAATCTAAAAATTAGTTTTTAGACAAGTATTTAGTGAGTTTACATCTATTTCTCCCCCTTTTTGTAGAATCAAAAAGGTTTAACTGACAAGTTTTAAGTGTAAAAGTGTCGTATGAGAACTCCCCCTCGTTTGGGGGCACCAAGGAAACGAGCTATGGAACGCTTGCAAGAAAAATGTTAGAAGCACAAGTATATGTAACAACAATAAGCAAGCATATAGAATAAGAGCATTCATTTAAAAAGTGTTGTGTATAAATACACAACCAAGTAGATTACAACATAAGGCATGCAAACATTTAAACAAAACAACTAATGATACTACATAATCGTCCTAGGAGTACATGATCTTCCATGGGGCTTGCACACAAAAGGGTTTTGAAAATTATTTTTAAGCATTGCATATGCTTAATTGGGTGAAAATGGAGGTGGTGGTGGTGTATTGGGTGAAGGAGGTGGTGGTGGTGGGTTGGTAATCATGTGTTCAAGTGATGAAAACATGTAGTGTATCTCATCTCTAAGACCAAAGATTATAGTCCGGTTATGGATGCAACAAAGACAATTGTCACCATGGGCTTCAAGCAATGCCCAAGGTATGGGAAAGAATGGTTGTGGGATTGGTGATGGTGAGAAGTGAGCATCAAGAGGTGTGATGGGTGATAAGGAAATGGCAAGTTGGGTGGATGAAGGTTCTTGAGTGGATGGTGGTGATGATGCTCTTGGTGATGATGTTAGGTGAGTGTTGATGTAGTCATTGATGGATGAAGTGGATGGTATGGAGGAAGATGATGCTCCATGGGTAGAGGGTGTTTTAGATGGTGCATTTGGTGCACTTGGGGATGAACTTTGAGGTGGTGGTGATGGAGTTTTGGTGTCATCTTGGGTTAAGTCAATAAAGAGTTGTTTTGGTGGTATGATGACAAGTCTTTGCTTCCTTGGAGTCTTAGAGATGGAGGATTTTGGTGATAACATGGTGGTTTTGGATGGTGAAGGATGATGGAATGAGAGGTGATTATATGGAGGGAATTTATAATATGAAAATGTGGTTGGTTTAGGTTAATTTTTGAGGTTTTGTTGTAAGATTCCAATACCAGTTCGTCCATAAGGAGAAATGGTAGCTGGGGCTAGATAAAAGTGGTCACATGATGCAAAAGAAAACAGTGAATTTTTCTTCCCAGATGGCCGGTCCCCTTAATTGCTGGCCGGCCCCCTTAAAATTAAGGGGACCGCCTAGGGAATTAAGGGGGCCGCCCATCTGCTGTTTTCCCAAGCGACCAAATTTGAAAATTTTTCAGAAAAGGGTCATTGTTAGGGTGTATTTGCAGCAAGCTTCATTTGGATCATGTACATGAAGAATGATTATATAGTAGCAATAACATATTAAGAAGAATAATGTTTATATGTAAACTACTAAGATCATATTGTAAGCATGTCATAAGCATATATCTTAATTAAACAAAAAATGAGACAACACATTCATAGCAAACATATATAAGAAAGAAAGAAACAAACATTCATTAATTTAAAATGATTATGTGACAAACATAATCATTGTTACAACATACATAGTGCTTAAAGCATACATTTGTTAGAGAATTCTAATTTGCCTAAGAAATCCATTTGACTTGCTTGATGATGGAGGTAGTTTTTGAAATGAAAACAAGTGAGAGGGTGAGTAAATGGGATTAGTGAAGGTATATGTTTGGGTGTGTGGAGGTTGAAGATGGTGGTGGTGAGACATTTGAGGTGGAGAGCTTGGAGCGGACCATGATGGATGAAGGTTTTGATGTTGTTCAATTGGGGATATTGGATTGGATCTAGTGAGAAGATACTCAATCCAAGTAAAGTGCTCATTTAGAGCAATGGTTTGTTGTTGAAGAAAGATGCAACAAGGACAATTGTTGACATGTTTCTCAACTTGGTTTTTGTTGTGGGGTGATGTGGGAGAGCTAGATGGAGGTTGATCAAGGTTTCTTTGGGCTAGGTGTAGGGCAAGAAGAGCACTAAGCTCATGAGCTTCCTTGAGTTCCTCGATGAACTTCAAGTGTTCGGATAAAGGTGTTGATGGTAAAGTGTTGTTGTTATGAGAGATGGATGTTTGCACATGCAACATAGGGGTAGCATGTGAGTTGGTAGGAGGTGGTGGTGACACTCTTGGTGGTGGAGATGTTTGTGAACTTGGGTAATCATGAGTGGATGAAGATGGTGATGTGGATGAAGTGGATGTGCCAAGAGTGGTGAGTGTTTTTAATGATGCATTGGTGGGTTGAGTGTGGATGAGATTAGGATTGAGGTTTTGGGATTGATCATAGGGAGATGAAAGGTTAGGAATGGATGATTGGTTATGTGTTTGAACAACATCATTAGTTGGGTTATGGCAAGTTTCAAGCTTCCTTCTCCAAATTGGTCTCACCGAGATTTTGGCAACTCTTGAGGGTTTTGATTTTGGGTAGTTGGAGGATGACATGTTTGAGTGGATGATGTGAATGGGCATTTATGATGAGGAGGTGCATTTATAGTGAAGGAATGATGTGGTTTAGGAAGGTAAATTTTGGTGGGTGGTTTATGACAAAATGTGTTTGTGAATTTTGGGAAGTATGGAATAAAATGGGTTGGAAATTGAAAAAGGAAACAGTAAGCCGGATCTCCAGATGGCCGGTCCCCTTAAATAGGGGCCGGTCCCCTTAATAATTAAGGGGGCCGCCTAGGCATTTAAGGGGGCCGCCCATCTGCTGACTTCCAGATTTCTGAAAATGGGTTTTTGGCAGAAATTTGTAGAAAAGGTTGTGTTTTTGAGTTTAGTTTCAAGCAAGTTCAACTTCTTTTTGAGGCAATTTAAAATTTAATAACTCATGTATGCTAAGCACATTCAATTAAGCCATTTTAATTATCATGCAACCTACTCATTTACCAAGAAGCATATATGTATATATGAACAAGAAAACAACATATAATTACCAAGTAATTCATACTACCATTATTATGACAATTAATTAGATAGTTGATTAATCCTAATAAGTGTCTATGTGATGGGAAATTTGTGATAGCATGGATTTCTAGACTTGGATCAAACATGATTTGAGTAAGTGTTTTTGGGCATTATTCAACAATGTTTGAAAATAGGTTTTATTTGAGTGTGAAAATTATTTCAACAAGGTAGATTTGAATTTGTTTCAAAGTGTTTTTATAAGGAAATAAAAAGAAGTTGTTACACTTTTTGGCTTTGATAAAAACATGTTTAATAGAGAAGTGACAAATTTTTTTTGAAAAATCATTTTCCAAAATATGAAGATTTGTATTTTTAAAAGGAGTTGTTGTTAAAAAAAATCTCATGCTTGATTGATTAAGGCTATTGTCTCATGCTATCCCTTTTAACAAATTATGCGATATAAATGATAGTGATGACAAAATTTTATATGTTCAATAGAGAACACTTTATTTAAAGTTTAGGAGGGTTAACTTAAGGTTTTCTAGTTTATTAACAAGTAATATAACTAATAGGTGAGGGCAAAGCAACCTATCAAACTAAGCATATCTTAAGGCAGTGATTATCATAACTATATGCAAGGAGTAACTACTCAGGAAAGTTTTAAGAAGAAGACTTATCTCAGGTCCAGTTTTTCTTCATAATATGAGGTAGTGAATTATAGATGAGTACCACTTCGTTCCACCCTCATTTTTGTAGATTAATAAGTCTTCATGCGCGTGTTTTGAATATGAGTAGGTTAACGCAAGATTGAGTTTCATTCCATTTTGCGTTCATTACCTAATCAAATAAAACAGCTTGGTACCCAGATTCTCATGGGTCCGAGATGGTTAGTTGGGGACATCCATTGCATTTATATGCACATGGAGAAAATGTCACCAAGAAGTACAAGAATTCCTTGATAGTTTGTTTTGATGTACAAACAATGGATTTCTTGACTTATATAAATTATAATCACAGTAAATAGCCTTATATCTAAATTTCTCTACTAGGTTTTTTAATTATAATTTGTTTTGATTTACTTGTTGAAGAGTTATCCGAATTAAATCCTAAACCGGTTTTTATCATTGAATGGCTTTTGACAACTTAGTAAGAATTTAAGAGATTTGGAGCTTTCTTCAAATTTAGCTAATATTTTTGCTCTTTCATTTAATCTTTTAATTTCAAGTTTATAATCTTGACATATTTTGCATTCTAGATCAATTTCAATATTACTTTCAAGTCTAGACATTTTATCTTCTAAAATTATTTCTTTTTCAAGATTACCTTCAAAAGTTTTTGATGATTTATGTTTAGAAATAGTTTTTAGATCTATGTTGCAAAAATGTTTAAACTCATTTTCTAGTTTTGAAAATTCTAGAATGAATGGATCATAGCAAAAATGTTCGGTTTTGGATTGTACCTTATTTGGAGCTTTATCTAGTTTGCATTCGTCACATACCGGATGATGATCTTCTCCTTCGTCTGTGTCACTCCATGATATTGGATTGAGTTCACTTTGGAGTTGATTCATGTAGTCTTCGTCGTTAATACCTTCATTAACAACATTTGAACTAGTAGCACATGTATCTATTTTATCTAAATGTTTATCTATTAAATTTTCTAAAATGACTAATTCATGTACAAGATCAAAATCCTCATCTTTGGCTTGACATTTTTCTTGATGAGAGTTTAAGAGATTTTTCCAAATATCATTTGCCGTTTTACAGAAAGATATTCTTTCATATTCAATTTTCGGCAAGGTTTTGTAAATAATTATTTTAGCTTCATTATTTTTGTTATTCTTTGTTTTTAAATAATCATTTTGAGTTTCAAAATCCGTTTTTGTTTGACTTTCAAAATTCGTTTTTGTTGGTTGAGAATCACCAATCGAAATGACATGCCAAAGATCTAGATCAATTGATTTCACATAATTTTCAAATTTATTTTTCCATTCAAGAAAAGTATGGTTTTCAAATAGTGGTGGTGTTTGCATCAATTCCCCTTCTAAATATTTTTCGGATTCCATAGATCGATTCAAGTTTTAAAATACAGTATATTTTAAAGATCTTGATTGACGTGGCTCCTGATACCAATTGTGGAAAACTAGAAGGGGGGTTGAATAGTTTTACGTCTTTTTAATTTATTATAAAACCTTTGTTTACTTTTAAAAACTTAGATTCAAGTTTGTTATGAAAAATAAAACTTAAATCTTATTATTAGTTATATATGTATTCTTTTACATTGATTGTAAAAGTTTTGGTTTCTTGAATGGATTTTCAAATTGATCTTTATGTGAAGTCGACCTCTAATTAATACTAGCAATTATATAAGCCTATGTGTATGAAAGTAATGACGATGCAAGTAAAGAAATAAATAAGGTATGGAAAGATCTAACCGAGACACGAGAGATTTATAGTGGTTCGGCTACAAGGACACCTTCCTTGCCCTACTCCACTCCCCGAGCACCGAGCTCGAGAGTTTTCTTCACAACTTCAATAAGCTCCCTTATGGCGGAGAAAACCTTACACGACTTTGGCTTACACCGGCTTAACGACACAAAGCTAAATGTCGAGTTCTAATGGTAGCTAGAACCAATCTCACAACTTCACAACACAACTTCTTCACGACTTATTCACAACGGCTTCACGACTTGAACTCAAGAACTTCACGACTTCAACACGACCGCTTCACAACTTCTATGCTACGGCTTCACGACTTCAACACTAGGACTTCACGACTAGAGCTTCACAACTTCAACACGACCGCTTCACAACTTCTATGCTACGGTTTCACGACTTCAACACTAGGACTTCACGACTTCAACACGACCGCTTCACAACTTCTATGCTACGGCTTCACGACTTCAACACTAGGACTTCACGACCTCTACCTTACGGCTTTGTGACTTCTATGCTACGGCTTCACGACTTCTACACAACGACTTCACGTCTTCAAAGCTACGGCTTCACAACTTCTACACAACGGGTTCACGACTTCTACTCCGCGGCTTCACAACTTCTACACTATGTCTTCACAACTTCTATACCACAACTACTTATACAACTTCTTCACTACTTACATACAACACTAATCTACTATACACACCTTACACACAAATGAATGAATGATTTACAAACTTTGTTAAACTAACAACTTAAGTAACAAGATGATACTAAGTTGTAATACTTCTAATCTTGATTGATAGAAGTATTCTTCTTTTGCACTTGAATGAAGGAAGCTTGGATCACTTGGAAACCAAAGCTTAAGATTATATGATCAAAGGATTTTAGAAAGTATTTACAAGATTTAAAATAGAAAGTTTGGGGTGCAAAAGGTGAGTAAAAATCCAGGGGAAGGCTGGTATTTATAGGCAGAAAAACTGGACAGCTGGGAGCTACTGGAGCGGGGGCGGTCCCCTTAATTTTAAGGGGGCCGCCCCTCCCTAGCCGTTGCCCAGTTTTGTCTTTTTGTGGGGAAGGTTTTTCTGGAACATTTTTACTGATTTTGGTTGAAAATTTGAATTCATATATTTATAATGAATTAAACCTTTTTATTTATTACCAAAAATGTTTTTCAAAAATATATAAAATGTTTTTGATGTTTTATAAAAAATCTAGTTATTAAGAAAATGTTCCTTTGATCATATAATGCATTAAGCATTAGTTCATTCATACCTTAAGTGATTTGAGTTGTAGAAATAGATATTTACAACTAAATACTTGTTTACGTCATAATTTTCCGATTAATGATTTTACATTTTGTGATTATCAAAACGTAGAGATATCGAAAAATATTAATAACGTGTTTAGGCATTATTTATATCAACAAAAAGGAACCGTACGGGAAGAAGTTCCCTGTCCTTTAAAGTACTTTCGGCACTCCATAAGTTGCTCGAGTCTCCTAGCCTAAGCACCCAGGATTAATACAGTTCTACACATGTAATCGATAAGTAGCAACAACTAGTGATTACAACACAATGGCGGTAACAGAAAACCAAGAGCAGAAGCAGAACAAATGAGTGAATATAGTGTTTCTATATTGTACTTCTCCTTCATGCACTCACTTGTTTATATAGCATGTAATTTTAATACGTAACTGATCCCACTCCCTGAAAATAAGGAGATGGTGGGGGAGGTTAGTAGTTTGATATCAAACTAAGTCCTCCATTATCCCATAAGACCAGGTCAAATACAACTTCCTTATACAAGTGCTACTTCAACTTGTACTAATAGCTATATGATAAATACAATCACTTGCAGCTTCAAGAGTTTGTACTTTGTGCTTCATAAGTGGCCAAACTTGCCAACATCAACTTAAGTCCCAACAATCCCCCGCCATGTTGGGAAGTTTTCTGCTACTCTGATAGGTTGTGTCACGAAGATTAAACCCCGTTTACTCTAAGTATACAAATAAAATTGATTCAATGGTGTCCGAAGATTAAACCACAAAATTTTATAGTTTTATATGAATACTTATACACACTTCCTATCGTAACCAACGTGTTCTCACCGAGCGCGAATATGGCCATGCGCTAAATCCTGATTCATGACCCTCTAAGAGAGAAACCACAACTCTCTATTCAAGGCGGCACCACCTTTAGGTCATATAGGCAAAGCTACTCTAATGTCTTCGTTGCTAAGACACCTCAAAAGCTTTGTTAAGAGAGTAATCTCATCCTCATTCTCGGCAACGCCGTACTATCTCTACTACATGGGTCAATTATTCGATAGCACCTTCAACCGAGTAGTGACTTATTATTACCCATTAAACTTGGAGATAGGAGCACTAAATTCAAGTCGGGTTACCATCACTAACCGATTCACTTATGGTTTCAGACCCATGTCTCTTGTAGTAACACTCACTAAGTCTCTCGTCAGAAACTTAACGAGCTATTTCCGACGTGTTTATACACAACTAGTCGGTCACATCACAAACACTCAAGTTTCTAGATCACTTGACAAACATGTCATTAATGGCCATTCTCAAAGATATTTCTATACATTCCATCACATTGGAATTTTGACAAATTGGATCTCTAATCCACTTAGCCGTTTCTCTAGCCACGACTAGATAAATAACACAACTTCCTTCTTGAAGTGTAAATACACACATGTTTCTTGCACATTCAAGAATCAATTCGTCGTGTGTGAGTTTAGTGATTCACCAACTTGTGAAATTTTGTATGATTTTCATGTGTATTTGTAATTCTCAATTTCTTGATTACACTACTTGAGGGACGAAAAGGAAAGAATCATGATCATAGTGATCAGTTATAATCATAACTCTATCCAATATAAGGGACATAGGGTGACGGTTTCAACTTTACGTTGCTTACCAGGTCGCCCTTTCTTCATCAATCACATACACATGAAACGCCATACACAAAACTCCTTCAATAAATTAAGCCGTAAGGTTTAACTCATCTCTTCATGAACCTCTACCATAAATCTCAATATTAAATTTATGTCACTTAAGATTTCACATATGAATACTCACATTTGGTTCAATCACTTACCAAAGTATCACTTTAAAATTGGCAATTTCACATATCTCTCTCAACAAGACTAATGTCTTATTATTTTTTGTTTTCTATTTCAAACTTTATTTATTTTAATGTACGCACATTGTCAAAATTTGTTCCAAAACAAAATTTTATTTTATTTATTAAGTGACATGCACAGATAACAAATGATACAAATCTCCTTTTGTTCAAAAACAAGTTAATGACATTGTATTGAAACTTGTATAAAATAAGTTTTACAACTACTACTTTGGAAATACAGAGAAAACCACATATTCTGATATTCCAACTGCAATCAAAGACTCTGATCTTCAATTTATACATTCCTTCTTGAATGTATGCTTTGCCAATTAAAACACAATCACCCAAAATTTATCCAAAATAGTGGCCCTCTTAAGCAAAATGAAATCTGATGTCATCTTTAATAGCCAACATGCAAGAAGACAGATTCATGGTAGCCATCGGAGCATATTTAACATCTTTTAAAACATTGATATTGTTAAGAGATGTAGACACCCATATTGTTACTTTTCAACCACTGCATCCCATGAACCATCAGGTCCATTTGGCATTTTCACATTTCTCCTTTTACCGTCTCATAATAGAAGAAAATGCCACATAAGAAACGCACATATGATCCATCATCTATGGAACTTTATTCAACAGTACATAAACTCATTTTAACGTATCAAGAATGACCTCAAATAAAGCAACTTTATTCATGCTAAACTCAAAGTTGTATTACGATTAAAACAAGTTTATATCTCATAATTTGACTTTAAGATAAGAAAGCACCACCTTACTTATATGTTACACACATATCCTAGAAGCCAATCAATAGTCATGTAATTTCCTTTTATCACTTTTAGATTCTCTATTCTTTATCATAATTGTAAAAAGGGAAACACATTGCACCACAATATGCAGTGACTAAAGAAACTCCTCAAAAATTCATGACCTTAAACCATTTCGAAACGTCCTTAAAGAAAGAAGAGTCTTGCACATATTATTCGACCCAAAATATTAGTTGTTCAACTAATTTAACTTATTTGGCTTCAAATTATCACAGAATATTTTAAGATCATGCGTTAGCTTATATGGTTTCATAACATGCGAGTGACAATTTAGGTTACTAAATGAAACTCTCTGATTAGACATCGACTAATCATTTCGTTTCATTTTCGAAAGTACTTTAAAGATTGTTGTATTTGTTATTAGCAGGTCTCATACCAACATGTATGTGACTGCAAAATAGAGTTCAAACAATCACTGTATCAAGAACAAAGGAATACCTTACTAACATTATGATAAATATAGTAGCATCACAATGCCACACCGAGTAGCATTAAACTCCGACCTGATTCGAACACACGGAACACCGAACCAAAAGAAACACTAACAAGCATCAACGTCATCATCATTCCTCTTCTTTGAATCTGCCAAACATGTAACAAAAGGAACCGTATAGGAAGAAGTTCCCTATCCTTTAAAGTACTTTCGGCACTCCATAAGTTGCTCGAGTCTCCTAGCCTAAGCACCCAGGATTAATACAGTTCTACACATGTAATCGATAAGTAGCAACAACTAGCGATTACAACACAATGGCGGTAACAGAAAACCAAGAGCAGAAGCAGAACAAATGAGTGAATATAGTGTTTCTATATTGTACTTCTCCTTCATGCACTCACTTGTTTATATAGCATGTAATTTTAATACGTAACTGATCCCACTCCCTGAAAATAAGGAGATGGTGGGGGAGGTTAGTAGTTTGATATCAAACTAAGTCCTCCATTATCCCATAAGACCAGGTCAAATACAACTTCCTTATACAAGTGCTACTTCAACTTGTACTAATAGCTATATGATAAATACAATCACTTGCAGCTTCAAGAGTTTGTACTTTGTGCTTCATAAGTGGCCAAACTTGCCAACATCAACTTAAGTCCCAACAAATTCCATTTTCTATAGAGTCAACATCCTATATAGTTTTTTCCACATATTGAAGACTTTGATATAGTGCAAGTAAACGGAGAAAGTCTACAAATACAATCCAAATCCAACTAAAAACCAACACATCAACACCAATAACTCCCATTTTTCTACTAGTACATTAATAATTATCATCTTCCAATGTATACATCAAAGTTAACATTAATGTAAACGAATAAGTCTAATATGCATTTGTTCCACAAACTCTTCAAATTGATTATATCAAATCATTTATCTTATACGTAGTAGTATGTTTTTAGTGCTAATATAACAAACTTCTACCTATAAGAGAAATACAAATTCACAATTGTTGAAAAATCTTGCATAAGAAATAAATTATTTAAATAAAAAAAATCAAAGTAACAAAGCTTGTTCAATACCCATATCAAAAAAGCTATTCAACTAGTAGTATTTACGATGTCCATAAGCTAAGAAGAATTATTCTACAACCAAGGCCTTCAATTTCAATAAATAAATAAATAAATAATAATAATAAATAAATAAAAAATAAAAAATAAACAAACAAACAAACTTCAAGTCACAACTATCTTCCTATCTAATTACAGTTAATATGCGGAGAGAACAATTTTGAGCATGATTGATAAAATACAATTGTGTGAAAATATATTACTATGTGTGCGTAGTGCGTACGTAAAAATGTCTGAGAATTGAAGTGTGAATCTTTCTGTAAAGCCTACGTCGTCAAAGATTCTACAAGATTCATTTCATTGCTTTTTCTTGTTGGCAAATGATAACGATGGACCACTGCACTAAATATTTTATGAGCTAATTCTTTAAGTACCCCCAAACGTACATAGTCAGTTACTCCCAAACGTGCATGAACCTAATGGAGGTTAGTCAGGTTACGTTGCGAAGATTAATCTACCTGGTAGATTCTACAAGATCGAGGATGTAAACATGCAAATATTTCGGGACATAATGAGGATAACCATACTGAAGAAGTACAACCAGAATCCGGTTTATAAAATCAAAGGAAACTTTTTATTTTTTCGCGAGAGAAAGAGCACGTACCACTGCACATAGTAAAAGTAGCATTAAGACATGGTGATGCTGTTTGTTATTATTTGTTTCAATCAATGAACATGTTGTATGAAAAATGAGATTTCTCATCTGCAACGACCATAAACTTAAACCTGTTTGAGCGTAGCAGCTGCCAGCTAATTATATATAGATTTTATGTGTAAGAAACCTGCTAGTAGAGACCACCTCCTCGATCGGTGCCTGGTACGTATTGCTATTGTGATGAACTGGTGATATATATCTTATCTTAACTAATTATAAAGGAAAAATGGTCAACAAGTCAAGAAAGTGAAAAAAACTTAAATTAATGTAATGCCTAAACTACCCTTGTAAAATTGATGGTGTTAATAAATGTGAAATGTTGATTGAATCTATTAATGGAATGTATCGAAAGATTAAAATAAAAGGGTTGTACACGGCTATTAACGGAATGTATTGAAGGAATATGGCTGGAACATTCAATTTGTACAAGGCGAGAAAATTCAAACTTTATGTAAAGTTGACCCAATTTCAATTTCAGTTTGAATATATTTTATTTTTTTTGGCTTCCACTACAAGTTTCGTGTATAGTTAACTTTACATAATCTGTGTTAATAACAAAATTTATTTAATAGTAGAAATCACAAATTTTTTTTACGTACTCTTTCATCCTCATTCTTTTATTTTTATTTTTTCTTTTTGCAGGTTTGTTCTTTCGTTGTTCATGAGCATCAATTTATAATGGTAACGCATACTAATCATCATGAATATTGCATGGAGAGTGCATGGACAAACATGTTATAGTAGCTATGAGACAATATTCTTTTTTATTTCTGTGACTCCTTATATAAACAAATTGTCATGTTTAATTCGTAGGTTTTGAAGAGTAAGTTATTGGTTCTGAATATTAAATTGTTTGTTCCTTAACATGGATGTTTTATATTTTAAACTGTATTATTGATTATAATCTTTTTCTTACATATGTTTTTCATCGCCATACTATCTTATTAAGGGTTTTTTTAATCGAATTGAAGTTGCTTCTTTGATTTCTTAAACCAGAAATATATTGGATGGAATTGGGAAAGAAGGAGATGCAATTCAAAGTCAGGTTTCTGTAGCCTATACCCTTGATTACTCTTCTGGAATCACTTTAAAATACTTTATTAATGTGATATGTGTTTTGGAGTATGGTAACATCCAAATTGACACATATTCATTTGCAAAGAAGTTTTTGCTATACTTCGATGATTTAAATCGTTTCAAACCTTGCACAATAAGTGAATTGACATAATCGATCTATTCCTCATATGTTATTGGTATAAATGTTACTTTGTGATTTCGGTTTATATATGTTACTTTGTGATTTCGGTTAGAATATATTTTTTCTTCTAATCATGTTCTTTTCAATTTGCATACGAAGTTTCTTTATACTTTCTACACCTTTTAATATGCTTTCGATCAACGATATTTGGATGTATGAAAAAGATATTACGGGGATCATATCTATGTGTAGTTTGCAAGGTACATTACATGTTTATATGTTTGATATAACATACACACTTTCTAAAAATGGGTTAATAGACAAATATGTTACCAAAGTTTGCCAAAATGTTCACCTAAGTAACTAAAGTTTAAAACATTACAAATAGGTTACCAAAGTTGGTCTCTCGTTACATAAGTTATTGAACATTTTAAATGATAACATGGCTTATTTTTAAGTACAAAACGATCATTGTCGTTAGCAGAGTTTCACAGAGTTAGTCCATAAACCACTATGTTTTCATATGTTTTTACTACATATAAAAGAAAAATGGTCAATATAAAAAAGTGAAAAGTTAAGCAATGTGAAATGTTGAAAATCTTAAATCTAAACAAATAAAGGAAACTATTATAATTTTAATGCAAATAAACCAAAATACTTAAAAATGAGGAATTTGAAAGCGGTAAATTCGGTAATGAAAGGCTGTACATTAATGGCAATAATATGTTTCAAAATAAAACTATTAATACACATCGAAAACCGGATTAACCGGGACACTTCAAACCCGACGGATTGACCCGGTTTAATTTAACTCATTTTTTTTTACCCAATTCGTCGGGTTGACCAGGTTTAAATTGTCCAATTTTTCGACCGGAAAGGTTCTACCGGTTGAACCACCCGGGTCGAACCGGGTTTCAAAACATTATGTTTGATCTCCAAATCCTCAAACTTTTATTATTTTTCGTTTATAACCCAAAAACTTTTTTTATCACTAAAACTATCTGCCGCTATAAAATTCCGTTGCTATGCACGGATACTCGTCTAGTATTAATAATATATGCCAAAGCTTATTATTTTGCATATGAGCTCACTTGCAGAAGCAAGTGGCAACTGATCGAGTTAAGAAACTCTCAAACTTGTTTGCTTAATTTTAATGGAAGATCTTGAGTATCACAATCTTGTTTGCATGAAAACAATAACCTGGCACGGTGAACCTGAATATACCATGCATTATATATGTATGTGTTGTTATAAGTTATAACTGGGTATTTGTTATCACATAATCACTCGGAAAATGCACTCCAACCTCTTTTACTCTCTATGAACGATCTTATATAGTTGGCTCTAGCCTCATTTAATTAAAGCACGCACAAGTCTGTATTTAATTTGAAATTTATGTATATCTAACTATTGGTCTCATAGCCTCATTTGCCAAAGACTCATCTTTCGGTATTTCACAACCATCGCGTTATATTTAACTTGAGTCATCATAAATAACAATAACAAGAAAAAAAGCGGGAGCCCAAGGTGATGACACGACGTCGTATAAAACGACATTTAATATATATATATAATAATTGGTCCAACTAAAAGAACCAGTCTAAAGACAGCACACAAGTAGTATATAACGGTGCTCAATCATCACTAACATTTAAGGTATTCAACTTTTAATTATTCAAATTTGCAAAATCTGACACAATGCATACTGATAAAATCATAAACAACTGAATTGCGTCACTCATGACCAATCATGCATTTTGATCCATCGGCCGTCTGGAAATGGAGCCTTGCCTCCCCCCACATAAAATCCATCATCTGTAACTATCCATACACAAAATCGCGGTTTCCATAATGTAAATTTTGAGCAATGTTTGACAACATTTTTATCGAACACACCGAAAAGAGCGGTCTTACCATTCCATTTGAAATCAGCATAGAACATGGTACTTTTCCACAGGTTTTCGCAGAAACTCCAGCTTTCCTTTTGGTTCAATGCGAGAATATGGTCTCCCAGATCATCATCCTCTGATTTTGGATGAACGTGGATTGGATCCTTGATCTTGTTAACGATAACGATGACCCAATAATCCCACGGACAAAATTTTATGCCGTTAGCTGTTGGAGTTTGCGCTATTGGAGATGCATTTGTCATCGTGAAAACAAGGTAAAGGGACAAGAAAATAATACTAGTAATCTTCATGAGTGCGTTGAATGGGTATATCAACATATACGAAAACCTACTACTCCTATGTTATATAGACCAAAAAAGTTTCTTCATTAATTATCTTCAAAGTAATATGGAAAAAGGTCAACTACAATTAACTAGTGTTGTTTCAAATTATTCATTACTTGTAACATATATATCACTGAAAATATATTACGATCGTTAATACCAATTTTTATTAGGGATAATTATTACACTGCCCCAGTTGCTCAATGCATTTGTTTATCCGACCCGATATCACAAAATTCTTATACTAGACCAGGGCAATTCGTACAATACGGCAGCTTGCATCGTAGGGTGACATGTGTCACGTAGTGTTTTTTGGGCAACTATTAGTTGTTGGGCAACCGTATATTGGGCAGATGGTTTTTTGGTCATTTTACATATTATACACTATTTACTTCATTGACTCTTGGGCAGACCGTATAAAAAAAGAAAAAAAAAAAAAAAAAAAAAAAAAAAAAAAAACTTTATAAACAAACCGTCTCTCCTCTATCATTCTTCCCTCCATCTCGTTTCACTGTCACACACGCAAAAAACATACTCGGTTTATGTTCGCGCTTGTTTATCTTGTTACACTATTATTTCAATATCCAATCTACTCCGGTTATTTTGCCTGATTCTCAGCTGAAAACAGCTTCACTGTTCATTGAACAGTGATCCAATAAAATCAAGAATACCGACGATTGTTTATTTGATTAGCCAAAATATGGTATAATAGGGTATGTAAATCGTATTACGAATATTTATTACATATGTTTTGTATCGTTATTGATTTTATGTTTATTTGGTTTTTCTATTGACCTGATTTATACCAAAAGTATTTTATGCCATGTGTTAGACCCGTTTTCCGGGTATTGGGACCCCGCCCTAGATGAATGAATAAAGATCTTATGTGATTGGCCAGTCAATGAAAGTTGCGTAGTGGTCAAACCCGGTAGCCAATTAATAGTTAAAGTATGACTAATGTAGTTAACCTTCCATGGACCCATTTGTTAGCACTCATTTTTAGAGCTAGATTCCATTAGTTCACCCTCCGAGCCAGCCTTTTTATTTTGTTACACCAGAAAAATATAAAAATATTTCTCACCTTTAGCCTTAACCTTACCCATAGTCAAGTCTTGGTTGGTTGCTAGCTACTTGGAAAGATGGTTGTTACGTGGGAATCCTTGAAAATGAGAAAGTTGCAAACTCCATGATAATCTCGTGGATGATCTATTGGTATCTTATGAAAAAAAAAAAAAAAAAAAAAAAAAAAAAATAGAATAAGTCATCGTCATTGTTTGATGACATGGATAGCCAATGAGCTATGAAAGTATGATATCATTCAAGGAAGAATCTCAATATCAAGGAAAGTGGTTGATGTAGCTAGTAGCACTTGATTGTAGACTTTGGCTATTTGTAAAGTTTTTCAATATTAAAACCAATCATATATATATCCCATGTCTTATCCCTACCCTTTTGACTTTGTGAAGTTATCAAGTGTAATGACATGTAGTGACCATCCGATTTCTTGAGGAATAAGATAGCGTTGTTAGCGATCTAAGGTTATCCTTGGTGACCATCCGTTATTTCATAATTCGAGACTTCGTTGTTAGCGAGCTATTATGTTTTGCATGAGATAGTTTCACATCAGTCTTATATAACCCTTGAAACCTTAAACCTGAATAAAAGTCCTCTTTGATGTTTACGCTTGGTGCTTACGCCACGTCGGTTGAGTTTTGTTTCTTGTACAAGCCTATGGTAATATTTAGATCATGTCTGAGCAATAAGTGTGATTTTCTTCTATATCCAATCACTAAACAAATGAGTGTTGAGTGAATCATACTTCATTTTCCTTTCGTGAGGTGTCTTAATATGTTATCAGGCAAGAGAATCATTAAGGTATTGTCAAACATCTCATCTTTTCATTTATAAGCCTAAATAGATGGATCTTATCTTGTACTCCCTCCGTCCCATATTAAGTGTCCACTTTCCAAATGCACAAAGTTTTAGGAAAGTGGGGCCAACTACACTCTCCACCAATCAAATATCACTATTACCCACTAAAGTCTCTTCTCATTGGTTGAAAATATTCCCTAGACACTTAATTTGGGACATCTCAAGATTCCATTATGGACACTTAATATGGGACGGAGGGAGTATTTGTGCTTGATAGATTTGCATCTCATTTTTATCTTATGGATTTATTTCTTAAAAGCTAGATTTGCTTGGGGGCAAGCAAAGTGTAAGTGTGGGGGATTTGATAACGCTCAAATCTAACATGTTTTAGTCGCGTTATTTCTATATTTATGCATTGTATTTGGTTGAATTTATGAACATATTATGCTTAAAAAGTGCAAAAGATGTATTTTAGTTCAGGTTCAATCAAGTTCAAGGAAAAGATTAAAAGATGTGGAAAAGTTGTCAAATCAAGAGCCTGTGCACAAATGTAGGAATCGTCTCACAATACAAGCTTTGGAAGGATTGATTAAGATGGAGAATCAAGATTACAATGGTTTTTAAGTTGAAGAAAAGTCCATGAAAAGATAAATGTTAAAGATCATATTCTAAACCCTAGGTTTCTATCTCATGCCTAAGGTTTAAGAAGTCACTTCCATGCCTAAGGTTTAGTATCCAAACCTTAGGTCCAGTAATATTAAAGACTTCTAAGTTACATTAAAAGGAAGAGTTAAGTGCCATTATTCATCTATTAACTCAACTCCATCATTATGACACTTGGAGCCCAAGATGTATGCTTGTTGGCCAAGGGTAATCTCCCTACATAAGGATAGAAAAACAAAGAGAGAGACACAAGAATATACAAAACTATAACAAAAATCTGTCACAATTTTCTCTTATATTTGGGGCGACAAGAGGAAGAAAAACGCAGGAAAAGGAAGCTAAAAATCGTACCAATCATAACTTCAATTACGCAAGGATCATTGTTGATCATTTCACAAGTGTTCTTCATTACTTGTAATCATCATTACAACATTTTGTAAGACTATTCAATCATGTTTACTAGTGATAAATTTCTTATGGTTATTACTTTGTTTACCATGAGTGGCTAAGTGCCTTATGCACTTGCCTAGATGATGTTTGATTTATGATTCATTTGATTGATTATGACTTATTGGTTCTAACACAAAAGAAAAGTTAACACTAAGAACGAATTGTGCTATCTTGAGTTTTCTCCACCAAAGGGTTGTTAAGTTTGGGTAATTTCTAATGATGTATTGGGTTGAAAAAGACATTGTTAGTAAATTAGTTGTAAACCTTTGTCTATGAGGGTTTTACCTTATGTATTGACCATTTCATAAGAAACTTAATTTAACTTGGAAAACTAAATAGTGTGGTTGTTAATTATTTGTGAAACGAAAGCGAATCGGGTAATTGAATTGTGTTAATCTTGGATTGATCAATTTTGAAATATTGTTTTTTATAATCTCTAAATCTTGACGAGGATTGAAAGTGTGAGAAACAATATAATTAGTACACCACTAATCAAATTGGAACACCATCTAATTTGTTGATCATAATCAAATGGAACCAATGTCATAATCATGTCAAAGGAATTGTGCAAACTAGTCTAGGTAAGTGTAGTCTTTTAATTATTGAATTTACATCATTTTCATTTGCTTGCTAATTAGAATCGATAAGTTGGATTGCTCTTTATTCACAAAAACTTACATCATACAAACAAAACAAATCCTAGTGAACGACCTCGGCTTACCTCAATTATCTCTTACTACACACGGACGAGTATACTTGCTCGTATGTGTTTCGTTTGAATCATTGGTAAATCGTGTTAAAAATTTTAAAACTTGGACTCCTAACGGGTATATCCCTTGAAACACATCAAGTTTTTGGCGCCGCTGCCGGGGATTTGATCTCGTTTGTGTTAGTTTTTGCTTATAATTCATTAGCTCTAATTCTACTAGTATTGATACTCTTTAGCGTATTCTTCAGATTCTTAAAAAAAAAATACTTTCACTCCCAAACCGCCGGTATTGTTCGTATTAAAAAAAAAATCTTAAGTCCCAAACCGCCGGTATAAATCCAAACCGGCCGGTTTGAACTTTCTGTCCCAAATTTCTTTTTCGCAACTCGACCAAACCGCCGGTTTCACTTTCAAACCGCCGGCTTGGCCCTTTAAAAAAAAAATTGTTTTTAAATCCTTTTCGATAGGCTCGTTTTTCTCGTGTATGACCACTCGTTCTTCTAACGAAGAATTAAGTTCACCTTTGTCTAATCCCGAACGTTTATTTCGCAAAAAGAAAAATCCATTCATTCCACCCGATCAAAGAATTCCAAAAACCGTTAATCCACCATTTGAAAACCTTTCCGAAGTTCATCCAATCGTCAATCTTTTTCAAGAATCACCATTTCCAATGGCTGACGATCAACCCATGTGGGGTACCAATAGGGTTGTAGCTCCTACACCCGAAGCCGCAATTATTCCCGTGAATCTAGGAGACAATTTTACTATCAAAGGTCATCATCTCTCGATGATTAAAGACAACCAATTTGATGGTAGAGTTAAATCTGATCCACATAAACATATCGCCGATTTCCTTGAAATTTGTGACATGTTTCGTTATGGAACTACCGATCCAAATTCAATCCGACTTAAACTTTTTCCATCGTCTCTCACCGGAGAAGCGAAAATTTGGTATAATAAATTAAGCCCCGGAGTGATCACAACTTGGGACCAAATGAGAAGAGCGTTTGTTGGACGTTTCTTTCCACCAGCCATGTTTGATCGTCTCTTAGGTGAAATTCGTAGTTTTACTCAAAAAGAAGGAGAAAATCTTGTTGAAGCTTGGCTTCAAATGAAAAACATGCTCCGTAGTTGTCATGGGCATGGATTGTCTCGTGGTAATATTATCCAAATCTTTTACCATGGTCTAGATGACGCAACTCAAGGCATACTTGATGCCAGAGGAATTTTCCTTTATAAAACTCCTAATGAAGCTTACAATTTACTAGAAGACCGTGTACTTCTTAAGCTTGATTGGTCTAAAGATGCCAAAATTAAACCTCAACGAAAATCGGTTGCATTTGCCGAAGCAACGAATGAAAATTCCAAAATCTTGGATATGATGAAAGATTTTACCTCTAAAATTGATTCCAAATTCGAAAGTATCCAAAAAGAAATCAAAGAAATGCGTGAGGGATGTACTCATTGTGGTGGAAATCACTCCTCATCCGAGTGTGATGATAAACCCACGGGAGGTCCCGAAGCAGAAGCTAACTATGTTTTTGGAGGATATCGAGGAGGAGGATATTGTGGAAACTACTATGGTAGGAATTCTAGAGATTGGCAAGATCGTCCACAAAGGGATGATAATCGTTCACAAACTCGTGATGAAAACCGTCAGACATCTTTTCATGATGAAAATCGTTCTCGTGAAACAAAAAATGAAGAATCAGAATTCGAAAAAAACCATGCGTGAATTTGTGCATGCTCAAAAACAAACGAACGAATTCATGAAAAATCAATTCTTTATGCTCAAAAGCAAGGTGGAGCAAGGTCAAAAGAATCATCAAGCTTCAATCCAAGATCTTGAGACCAAATTTGGTCGTCTTTCTGATCAACTCGCTGCAAGACCATCCGGTACCTTGCTAAACAATACTCAAACCAATCCAAAACCATCATCATCTGGAAGTTATCGTCCACCTCAAACAAGAAATGAGCATGTGAATGCTATATACACTCGTAGTGGTCTATCTTATGATCCACCACCCAACCTAACCCAAACAACTCCTGTTGTCCAAAATGATAGTGAGGATGAAGTAGAAGAAGAATCTAAAGACAATGAACCAGTTTCTACACCAGTTGTTAAACCTACTCCAACACTCAAACCATATAAACCAAGAATTTCATATCCTCAACGTTTGAGGAAGGAAAAGATGGAAGAACAATATGGAAAGTTCATTGATTTACTAAAAGAAGTTAAAATCAACGTTCCTCTTGTTGATGTTCTAGCTGGAATGCCCAATTACGGGAAGTTTTTGAAAGAACTTGTTAATAATAAAAGCAAAATGGAAAACATTTCCGCTACTTTCTTAAATGAAGATTGCTCTGCAATAATTGAGAATAAATTACCAAAGAAACTCGGTGATCCAGGAAGTTTTCTTATTCCATGTACCTTGGGAGATTCAATAACTTGTGATGCTTTAGCCGACCTTGGTGCAAGTATAAATCTTATGCCATACTCGTTGTATGCGAAACTTTCAATCAAAACATTGAAACTAACAAGAATGAGTATACGATTAGCCAACCATACTATCCAGTATCCTGTTGGAGTAGCTAAAAATATGCTTGTTCAAGTTGGGAAATTTTTTTTTTCCTGTTGATTTTGTGATCCTTGAGATGGAGGAAGATAGTAAAGTTCCATTAATTCTAGGAAGACCTTTCCTAAATACTGCAGATGCTATCATCCGAGTAAAAAACAAAGAACTCAACCTTGGAGTTGGGGATGAAAGAATTTCTTTCTCGATTAATCAAGCGATGAAGTATTCTCATGCGAATGATGACACTTGTTATAGCGTTGATGTTATCGATGATATAACAGAAGAAACATTCGATGAGTTGCTTGATGAAAGAATTAAGACTCATAAAACATCTGGACAAATCAGTGATGAAGATCTCGATAGAGAATTCGCTGAATTTATGCAGATTGACACCGAAGAAATTTCGGAAGAAGAAAATACCAACTTTGAAGAGTTGGAATTCAATGATGATATGAGAATCACAACCTCAATTGATGAACCGCCAGTAGATCTAGTCTTGAAACCTCTCCCTGATCATTTGGAATATGCATTTTTGGAAGGAAATTCTCTTCTTCCAGTTGTCATATCTTCAGAACTTAAAGCAGATGAAAAGGAACGACTAGTTTCTATACTCAAAAAGCATAAAGAAGCTTTTGCTTGGAAAACTTCTGATATTCCTGGAATAAGTCCAAACTTTTGCAAACATAAAATAAATCTTGAAACTGATTCTAAACCAGTTGTTCAAAGACAACGAAGACTCAATCCAAATATAAAGGAAGTAGTTAAGAAAGAAATAATCAAACTTCTTGACGCTGGAATTATTTATCCTATTAAGGATAGCTCATGGGTGAGTCCGGTTCACTGTGTTCCTAAGAAAGGAGGAACAACTGTCGTAACTAATGAACGTAATGAACTTGTTCCTACAAGAACTATCACTGGTTGGCGGGTATGCATTGATTATAGAAAATTAAATGATGCCACCAGAAAAGATCATTTTCCATTACCGTTCATGGATCAAATGTTGGAAAGACTTGCGAGGAACAAATACTTTTGTTTTCTCGATGGATTTTCCGGTTACTTTCAAATTCCAATTGATCCAGCTGATCAAGAAAAAACCACATTCACGTGCCCGTTCGGCACATATGCTTATAGGCGTATGCCTTTTGGTCTTTTTAACGCACCAGCAACATTTCAAAGATGAATGATTCCTATTTTTCAAGATATGCTTGAAACCTCCATGGAAGTATTCATGGATGATTTTTCAGTATTTGGAGACTCATTTGAGTCGTGCCTTTCCAATCTTGATAAAATGCTTGAAAGATGCAAAACTTCTCATCTCGTACTTAATTGGGAAAAATGTCATTTTATGGTGACAGAAGGAATTGTCCTTGGTCACAAGATTTCGAGTAAAGGAATCGAAGTTGACAAAGCGAAAATTGATGCTATTGCTAAGTTACCACCCCCAACTAACATTAAAGGCGTTAGAAGTTTTTTAGGACACGCGGGATTTTACCGTCGATTCATTAAAGATTTTTCAAAAATATCTCGTCCAATGACGAAATTGCTTGAAAAAGATTCAGTCTTTGACTTCAATGAAGAGTGCATCATGGCATTCGAAACACTAAAAAACAAGTTAACAAATGCACCAATTATGGTTTCACCAAATTGGTCGCTGCCGTTTGAACTTATGTGCGATGCAAGTGATTATGCTGTAGGAGCAGTATTAGGACAGCGAGATGGTAAACATTTTCGTCCTATATATTTCGCTAGCAAAACCTTGAATAGTGCCCAAAAAAACTATACAGTGACTGAAAAAGAACTGTTAGCTGTAGTTTTTGCATTCGACAAGTTTCGTTCCTATCTTGTTTTGTCAAAAACAATTGTATTCACCGATCATTCAGCTCTGAAATATCTGTTTGCTAAACAAGATGCAAAACCATGTCTTATCCGATGGATTTTATTGCTTCAAGAGTTTGACATAGAAATCCAGAATAAGAAAGGTGCAGAAAATGTGGTGGCAGATCATTTATCCAGATTAGAAAATCCAAATTTGGAGGAACTCGGTGAAAACGAGATTGATGATTACTTTCCCGACGAAACTCTTATGGAAATTGAAAATGAAGAAGTTCCATGGTTTGCTGATTATGCAAATTATTTAGTTGGAGGAATATTACAAAAAGGTCTGTCTCATGCTGAGCGTAGTAAATTCTTTGCAGACTTAAAATATTATTTTTGGGATGAACCGTATCTATTCAAAATGTGCCCTGATGGTATAATTAGAAGATGCGTGTATGGTTCCGAAACTCAAAAAATTCTTGATGAATGTCATCACGGCCCAACCGGAAGACATTATGGACCATCCACCACCGCTAAAAAAGTTTTTGATGCGGGATTTTATTGGCCAACAATTTTTAAAGAAGCCCATACACTTGTGCGGAATTGTGACGCATGCCAAAAATCTGGTAATCTTTCTCGTAGAGACGAAATGCCACAAAAAAGTATCCAAGTTTCTGAAATATTTGATATTTGGGGAATTGACTTCATGGGTCCTTTTCCTAAATCTCATAAATTCGAATACATCCTCGTTGCAATAGATTATGTTTCCAAATGGGCGGAAGCAGAAGCTTTACCCACTAACGATGCACGAGTAGTTGTGAATTTTCTGAAAAAGCTTTTCTCTCGATTCGGAATTCCAAAAGCTTTGATAAGCGATAGAGGAACTCATTTCTGCAACCATCAAATGGAAAAAGCTATGAAACGATATGGGGTCCACCATCGTTTCTCAACAGCATACCATCCTCAGACAAGTGGTCAAGTCGAAAACACCAATAGAGCTTTAAAAAGAATACTTGAAAAAACAGTTAAGGATAATCCTTCTGTTTGGTCAAGGAAACTCGATGATGCTCTATGGGCGTTTAGAACCGCATATAAAACTCCAATTGGTACAACCCCGTACAGACTCATATATGGAAAGACTTGTCATTTGCCATTTGAAATTGAACATCGTGCTTACTGGGCATTGAGACAATGCAATCCTGATTTAAAAATCGCTTGAGAAAAACGATTCTTGCAAATGCATGAACTCGATGAATTGAGACTCCAAGCATATGAAAACTCAAAACTATACAAAGCTCGAACAAAAGCTTATCATGATAGAAAGCTAAGAATCCGTAAAGAATTCAAGGCTGGAGACAAAGTTCTTTTGTTCAATTCAAAGTATAAATTCAAAGCTCCTAAACTCAGAACCAAATGGTTTGGTCCATTCGTGGTAAAACATGGTTTTCCATCCGGATATGTTGAACTATATGATAAGAAGGGTGGAACTTTCATTGTTAATGGACATCGAATCAAATTATACCATGATGAGGAGCAATTAAATGAAATGTCAAGTGAGGAAATTCCACTTGAACTGCTCGATAAAAAGAAATATACTGCTATTCCATTCATGGCACCTTTTCCAGCAGACTATAAAAAAGTAATACAATGGGCTGCGGAAACTGGTTACATCTGGGATGTTCTCCCTAGAACTTGCAATACCGCAAAGTTACATGATATTGATAAAACTGGAAAAGGAATAGTAAAAGGAAATGTGGTGTATATTCCAAAGACGTCAGGAAAGAATCCTAAAGATAAACCACCAAAGTAAAGAAAGATTGAGTCGGGCTGATGACTCATTAATAAATTTAGCGCTTCTCGGGAGGCAACCCGTGTGTTTTTTTATGCCCCGATGGTTTCACCATAAGTGTGGGGGCCTTAATATTATGAATAATAAAATACAAAAATATTTTGCATTTTTGTGTGTTTTTGTTTTGATGATTATGCAGGTTAGGATGCTTGATCTTGAAATCAAATGGAATCCTCCTATTCCAAAGCTCAGGCATTATCATTTCTCTTATGTTTCATTTCCCTATTTTTATGATTTATCGTTCTTAACATTGAGGACAATGTCAAACTTAAGTGTGGGGGGAGGAAATAGGAAATGATCTAGACTTTTAAATTTTTCTATAATTTGAGCCTATTTTTAATTTGTTTGCCCTTTTATCTAGTTGTTTTCGCACGTTGAGAATAATTGATAAAGAATAACTAGATTAATCCACTAATAAAACATGTAATTTTTGAAAATTTGAGATGTGTCCTGATTGGCATTGCAATCCATTTTTGGATTGATAACATTGACAGCACAACCATAACCCAGTCCACTAAATTGTGAGGATTTGAAGCCTATTCTTATATAGCATATATCATTTATGCTCTAATCTTTTTGCTATGAGTGTACCAGTGATCATATTTATTCTAGAACTTGTACATGCAAATCATTACCAGACCGCAGTGAGATCACACTCATGTGATATAAGTGTATTCGCATGATAAGAGGCTACCTTAGGAATTAAACCAAATGGCCTTCCATTTTACATATATTGATATATTAGCTAGCCAAATTGGTTAGTTAACCTTCCATGGACCCATTTGTTAGCACTCATTTTTAGTGCTAGATTCCATTAGTTCACCCTCCGAGCCAGCCTTTTTATTTTGTTACACCAGAAAAATATAAAAATATTTCTCACCTTTAGCCTTAACCTTACTCATAGTCAAGTCTTGGTTGGTTGCTAGCTACTTGGAAAGATGGTTGTTACGTGGGAATCCTTGAAAATGAGAAATTTGCAAACTCCATGATAATCTCGTGGATGATCTATTGGTATCTTATGAAAAAAAAAAGAAAAGAAAAAAAATAGAATAAGTCATCGTCATTGTTTGATGACATGGATAGCCAATGAGCTATGAAAGTATGATATCATTCAAGGAAGAATCTCAATATCAAGGAAAGTGGTTGATGTAGCTAGTAGCACTTGATTGTAGACTTTGGCTATTTGTAAAGTTTTTCAATATTAAAACCAATCATATATATATCCCATGTCTTATCCCTACCCTTTTGACTTTGTGAAGTTATCAAGTGTAATGACATGTAGTGACCATCCGATTTCTTGAGGAATAAGATAGCGTTGTTAGCGATCTAAGGTTATCCTTGGTGACCATCCGTTATTTCATAATTCGAGACTTCGTTGTTAGCGAGCTATTATGTTTTGCATGAGATAGTTTCACATCAGTCTTATATAACCCTTGAAACCTTAAACCTGAATAAAAGTCCTCTTTGATGTTTACGCTTGGTGCTTACGCCACGTCGGTTGAGTTTTGTTTCTTGTACAAGCCTATGGTAATATTTAGATCATGTCTGAGCAATAAGTGTGATTTTCTTCTATATCCAATCACTAAACAAATGAGTGTTGAGTGAATCATACTTCATTTTCCTTTCGTGAGGTGTCTTAATATGTTATCAGGCAAGAGAATCATTAAGGTATTGTCAAACATATCATCTTTTCATTTATAAGCCTAAATAGATGGATCTTATCTTGTATTTGTGCTTGATAGATTTGCATCTCATTTTTATCTTATGGATTTATTTCTTAAAAGCTAGATTTGCTTGGGGGCAAGCAAAGTGTAAGTGTGGGGGATTTGATAACGCTCAAATCTAACATGTTTTAGTCACGTTATTTCTATATTTATGCATTGTATTTGGTTGAATTTATGAACATATTATGCTTAAAAAGTGCAAAAGATGTATTTTAGTTCAGGTTCAATCAAGTTCAAGGAAAAGCTTAAAAGATGTGGAAAAGTTGTCAAATCAAGAGCCTGTGCACAAATGTAGGAATCGTCTCACAATACAAGCTTTGGAAGGATTGATTAAGATGGAGAATCAAGATTACAATGGTTTTTAAGTTGAAGAAAAGTTCATGAAAAGATAAATGTTAAAGATCATATTCTAAACCCTAGGTTTCTATCTCATGCCTAAGGTTTAAGAAGTCACTTCCATGCCTAAGGTTTAGTATCCAAACCTTAGGTCCAGCAATATTAAAGACTTCTAAGTTACATTAAAAGGAAGAGTTAAGTGCCATTATTCATCTATTAACTCAACTCCATCATTATGACACTTGGAGCCCAAGATGTATGCTTGTTGGCCAAGGGTAATCTCCCTACATAAGGATAGAAAAACAAAGAGAGAGACACAAGAATATACAAAACTACAACAAAAATCTGTCACAATTTTCTCTTATATTTGGGGCGACAAGAGGAAGAAAAACGCAGGAAAAGGAAGCTAAAAATCGTACCAATCATAACTTCAATTACGCAAGGATCATTGTTGATCATTTCACAAGTGTTCTTCATTACTTGTAATCATCAATTTAACTTGGAAAACTAAATAGTGTGGTTGTTAATTATTTGTGAAACGAAAGCGAATCGGGTAATTGAGTTGTGTTAATCTTGGATTGATCAATTCTTAAATATTGTTTTTTATAATCTCTAAATCTTGACGAGGATTGAAAGTGTGGGAAACAATATAATTAGTACACCACTAATCGAATTGGAACACCATCTAATTTGTTGATCATAATCAAATGGAACCAATGTCATAATCATGTCAAAGGAATTGTGCAAACTAGTCTAGGCAAGTGTAGTCTTTTAATTATTGAATTTACATCATTTTCATTTGCTTGCTAATTAGAATCGATAAGTTGGATTGCTCTTTATTCACAAAAACTTACATCATACAAACAAAACAAATCCTAGTGAACGACCTCGGCTTACCTCAATTATCTCTTACTACACACGGACGAGTATACTTGCTCGTATGTGTTTCGTTTGAATCATTGGTAAATCGTGTTAAAATTTTTAAAACTTGGACTCCTAACGGGTATATCCTTTGAAACACATCATGTGGCTATTATTTTTTTCCAAGTCTTTGTTACCCACAAAAAAAAACCCACCACTGCATACTATTTTAACACCTTCGACACCACCATCAACAACCTTCGACACCACCACAACCACCTTCAACACCACTATCACCCGAAACCACCACTTACATACGCACCACTGTGCACGATTTTTTTTTTTTTTTTTTTTTTTTTTTTTTTTTTTTTTTTTTTTTTGGGAATTTTGGTTGTTTTTAAAGGTATATTTTATCTTTTAATTTTTGTGTGTTAATTTGTTTATTGTTTTGTTTAATTTTGGTTTGTTAATATTTGTTTGTTGTTTGTTGTGTTTGAGTTTGTTAGATGGCACCGTCATGAACGTACCGCCTGCGAACCACCACCGCAGCCGCATTAGCCACCACCGCCAGCAGCAGTAGCACCACCGCAGTCATGAGACTTATGTGTATGAACTAAGAAATACAACTAGAATTTGGATAGTGGTGTGACAAATGGTAATTTTCACGTTGTTAATTAATATTATATGAGTATTAATTATTTTTAAGCTAAGCATTTCTATGCACATTTAAATATTTCTGAGTATTTTTGAGCATTTTTGAGAGCTGTCCCAGCATACTGTAGCTTACAGTCACTGCATAAAAAGTATATTTTTGTCAATAAAGTTAAATTATCACATTTCTGATAGTTACTGACAAGTCTTGTTATTAACTGACAGTTTTCTCGCATTTTTCTGAAAAACAACCGCACGCGCGTACCGACAGCACAGTACACATGGTAGTAGTCATATAAATATGTTTTGAGTCAGTAATGACATTTTATTATATTTCTGACAAAAGCGTGGTTAAAAACTTTATTTTACGTAATCGTGTTCAAAAAGGTCAAACCGGGACTTTACGGTAACATTTAAGCTCAAATTGACACACGATACACCAACACGGAGAAAAAGTAAAACTTCCCTCCCCTAAATAAGCCTAAAACCGACCATAGTGGTATACTCCACCACAAAAGACAAAAGTTCACATTTAATCCTAATGTAATCCATTTTTGCCATTTTTTGTGCAACACTTTTAAGATTTCCACATTCTTATCTTTAATACTTACCAAGATTAGCTTTCTTATTCAAACCATCAACACCATACATGACACACACACACATTCTTCATACTCACAAATTTTCTCTAAACTTCAAGATCATCAAGGTTGATAATTAAGGTTTTTGGGTCATTTGGAGCTTGGTTTGGGTAAATTTGGTGAAGCTTTGGGTGTTCTTGGTCCCTCCTAGCCACGTTAATTTCACAAGTTTTGTAAGAATCCATCAAACTTTTCTAAACTTGTTAATCTCTTGTTCATTTGGTGTATAATGATATTTAAAAGTGTTAAATGTGTATGTTTTGATAATATGAAAAAGCTAGGGTTTGATCTTTCATGCATAGTGCTAGACTTTTATTGATGATTATGAGTTAGTTTGTAGATTTCTTGCTTGTGTGGTAAACCTTTGTAACACCCCGACCCCACAAGGGTAGAGATATCACAAATACATGGTTTCATATCAGATAAACATAGCATACAATCAATAGTAATACAATGGTTCTCAAAGGTTACAATGAAATCTTGCAATACAAGGGTTACAAAGGAAAATAAAAGCTGCCTATAAAATCCATAAGTACATCTCTTCTAATGGCTTCTACTCAAAGTCTTCTAAGTCCAAAAGTCTCTTCACTTATACCCAAACCCGTCGTCCTGCTTATAATCTGCCGCACACGAAAAGAAAACGTGCGGCTGAGCTTAAAAAGCCCAGTGAACAGATATAACGGAAACAAAGCAGTAGCATAATGAATAATACATGAGTAAATGAGAATGGAAGCATGAATACATGGTGAGAATACAAGGTAAGAATACATGGTAAGAATGCATGGTAAGAATACATGGTGTCATAAGGGAAAGGGTAAAGGTGCAAGGTAAGGGAAAGTCAGTAATCCACTACGAGCCCATAACATGAAATCATAAGCATAATCATAATCATAAACATGTAGAGGGGAGACCTCTTAGTATCCTGTAAATATGAGGGGTGTCCTCATCATGGGTATCTTGTAAATATGAGGGGTGTCCTCATCATGGGTATCTTGTAAATATGAGGGGTGTCCTCAATCATGGGTTGGAGTAGCTAGCTCCCAGAGTGTGAAAGACGTGTATCGCACACACCATCAGTCACCATGAATAACATAACATAACATGAACATGAACAAATCTAGGATGCATCCATACGCCCCCGGTGGCCATAATCTGCCTCTACATAAACATGAATCATAAACATAAACGTGCAGGGACGGGACAGGTCATCACTCTCCTGCCCTAGAGTCATGCCATCGGTGCATCGACTGACATGGACATGAAACCCTCATGCCTAGTGAGTGGCTCGTAGTATCAAACTGAGGGTAAAGGTCAAGTATCATGGATCATGTTTTAGTTTACTTGCATAGGTCAATATCATGTTTCATAAGTTCATAATCATGGTTCATAATCATGGTTCATAAGCATGGTTCATAAGCAAAGGTTCATAAGCAAAGGTTCATAAGCAAAGGTTCATGGTCAAGGGTTCATAATTGAAAGGTTCATAATTATAAAAGGTTCAATATCATGATGGTTCAAAAATCGGAGTTCATGAATAAAGGGAACATGGCAATAGTATAGGGAAAACCCTAACATGAGTCATAATCAGAGAACGAAGGCCTCTTAATAAAGAAGCAGAATATCTGTACCTTATTGCTTGACAAGGATCACACTGAAATAGGATGATAAAGAGCACAGGACTACTCCCTCTTCACACCTAGAGGAGTAAAGACATGATTACTAAAGATCCCATTTCCATATTAAGTAACTTTCTATTTTTAGCAGGTTTCCATTTTTAGAAAGTTTCCATATTTAGAAAGTTGGATCAACATTCTTAGTTAAATCATTATTTCTGGAATTAGGGTATCTTTTATCACATTTACATATTAGTTCCTTAAGAATTCACAATTTACACTTTACACCCTTTAGTTTCAAAAGTTACACTTTAGACCCTTAATTTATCAAAGTTTCACAATGGTCACTTATTTTATCATATTATAAGAATGTATCCTCAATTTTATAGAATTTACACAATAGGTCCCTCTAGTTTACAAAGTTACATATTTAGTCCTTTAATTTATAATTTCAACTTTATATTAATAATAATTACATATTAACCCATTAAATCACCAAATTAACACATAACCCCCTGAATGTATTATTTTACTCAAAATAGCACTAACTTTCCAGAAATTACAAGTTTAGTCCCTCTATTTAATTATTTTATAATTCGAACTATAATTAAACCCTAAAAACATTTTAATCCATTAAAATACAAAAATGACACTAGACCCCCTCCTTTAACATTTTATACGAATTATACCTTGTTCAAATAACTTACAAAAATTATCCCTTGAGTTTTTAGAATTTCAAAACACACCCTTGGATTTAATTATTCAAATCGATATATATAAAATTAACAAAATCAAAACCCTAATTTCACTAATCATTACATCATCATTACCACATCATTTAAACACTTCAAAATTCCAGATTTAATCATAAGAATACCTAGGTCGATTTGATTTTAGGGTTTTCCATAATTTCACTTTTATTTCTATTTAGCCGATCCATAAACAATTTCCCCAATAATAGATTTAGGTCTCCACAATTCAAAGTAACATTTTTCTAGTGTTATATGATGATCATAGATGTCATGAAAAATAATAACATGGTCCATAAAATTCGCATGCATGCCTTTTGATTTTATATTCGATTCTAGGGTTTATATCACCATATTTTCCATACGATTTATCCATGATGCATGGGTTGTTTTTATCATTTTTCCCAGGTTGTATTCGACATGAAGATCATCAGAAAAATGGCCAATGAATTTTAGAGGTGTCGTAGAATTAATTTAGGAATTACCTTGTTTACTAGCGCACGAAAGGAAATAATTCTCCAAAAAAATAGAGATCGACCAAACAAAGCTTCACCACTATTTTTCCTAGGTTGAACATGATATAAGGAGCATGAGAAAATTGAGAAACGAATTTTTAAAGGGTCGAATGATTTTATCCAAATTGTTACCTTTCGTATGGATAAAATGGAAGAAATTCGACAAGGCTTGATCTAGGCTCCTACAATTCGAATGGCCAATTTTCCAAGCTTCTTTGCAATGTGTTGGACTCCAGAAAAATGCTCCTTGGCCTTAGAAAATTCGGAATGAATTTTAGAGAGATTTGTGAATTTTCGGCTAGGGTTTTTAGTTTTAAAAAGGAGAGTAAATCACATATTGATATAGGGATGATTTGTGCCGAGTCAAAGGGGGGTTATTGACCAAATTTTGGAATTTTGGTCAAAAGAATTAATTGCCTTGATTAATTACTTTTAATGCCTTCTTTATTTCCCTTAATTACCTTTATTTAACTCATAAAGTTTGAATTTAAATTTTATTAGGCGCCCAAGGGCATTTTGGTAATTTTATGACTTGAATAAAAGTTAAATGAAGTTGTTAAAATTATTTGGGATCATAACTTGTTCATTGCTAGAAGTTTGGAATTTATTTTGTGCTTTACATATGTTTTATTTAGGTTTTAAATTCCCAGGGGCAATTTGGTCATTTTACATGTTATAGAATTTCAGGTATTACAACTTCTTCCCCACTAACAGAAAAATTTCGTCCTCGAAATTTGAAGTCGCCAAGTTAAACGAAGTCGTAGCAAGTCGCGAAAGATTGTCACGAACATTTTCACGCCCGGGGAGGTTCTTCCAAAAGGATCGCTTATAAGGAAATATGAACATGATTTTAGATCAAATTAACTGTATCAACAGTAGAGAGCTCTTCAGGAGTTCAAGATTCATAATTGAGATAAACAGAATGCAAAACGATAGTTCAAACTTATCCAGATTTCTAACGAACGAAGGCAGAGTATATGAACAGGTAGGATGAACCTAAAGTCTCGCCAATCGAGGGTATTCCAACGGAGATCAAGTTCTAAACTTATTAGGTACTTCCCAAGACATCCTATGGCCACAATGAGGGCACATTATATGGTGTAAGTATTATCACGTTAATAATACTAGTACCACATAATTATGCCTTCATGATGATCATACTTTATCTCAAGTCGTAAACAAAACCACCTATCTTGATCCACCTAGTACTTCTATAGTCTCAGAGGTCAACAAAATCGATGTCATAGTCAAGAGGGAAAACAACTACTTGCAAGAGTATCGGAATCCCAGATTGCCTATCAGGTTAAAGTATGCCGTCCACAAGCGTCAGATCTTCTCCAATTCATCAAAGCCATCATTGGACGTACGAATAGACACGGAACTGAAATGCTTTTAAGGAACTTAAATCATCAGAGGATCTTAAATTTGAGAATACTCGGAGGTGAAACAAAATTGTGAACTTGTGTCTGGTTCGTCAAGCCTCCTGCTGTTCTTCTTGGAGTAATGTGAATTTCTGGCACGATCTTCAAATCCTTCATCCTCCAGTCTGCCTCCGCTCTCAATTCATCTTAATACAACCAAGGTGAATAGGGAAGTTAGACTGCATGTCTTCATCAGCTCCAGGTTCGCCATCTTGAGTAGATTTCTTCTTCCGCATTGCCAACACTTCCGCCTTGTAAGGGATACCTTCACTCTTCAGGGTAGCCGCCGTTGTTGTCAAAATTTCGAATGTTCAATCAACCAATCCCTTATCAGAATAAAATTGGAGTTGACTATCCAAAGAAAGACGGATCAACAAGGCAAGTCTTATCGTTCAAAAGTGAGAGGGAAACATTTAAACATCACAAGACTTTTCATAGGGATGGAGAGGGGTAAAACGAAGTCAAATAGCGTCAGAAGATTCATAGATGCTTATCAAAAGCAAGAGACAAACAACAGAATATATCGAGTACGTCATCGCCATGGAGATTCTCAGATTTGCCCGAAGAGGCATCAACATGATAAACAAAGGATCCGAGGTCAGAGTCGGAGTCTAGAGATAGGGATCAAATAGTGTCATGCAATTATTATACAGTTCTCAAAGACATAAATCTTGTAGGCATAAAATTTCAATCTCCAAGAGGGATTCAACAGGCTTAAAAGTAAGGCACGAATCAGAGTGATGCGGAAGCAATGATACTTAAACAAATGCCTTATAGTCTACCCATTCCTCACTGGTCAGAACTTAAGCTCCTATAGGGAAATCCTAGAGCAATTCTTACAGGTCATCTTATGAGCGCCTACAGTGGAAACTTAGTGGTCCTAACTTACACAGGCCAAGGGTAAATGTATTACAAATCGCAACCTGGCTCTGATACCATAATTGTAACACCCCGACCCCACAAGGGTAGAGATATCACAAATACATGGTTTCATATCAGATAAACATAGCATACAATCAATAGTAATACAATGGTTCTCAAAGGTTACAATGAAATCTTGCAATACAAGGGTTACAAAGGAAAATAAAAGCTGCCTATAAAATCCATAAGTACATCTCTTCTAATGGCTTCTACTCAAAGTCTTCTAAGTCCAAAAGTCTCTTCACTTATACCCAAACCCGTCGTCCTGCTTATAATCTGCCGCACACGAAAAGAAAACGTGCGGCTGAGCTTAAAAAGCCCAGTGAACAGATATAACGGAAACAAAGCAGTAGCATAATGAATAATACATGAGTAAATGAGAATGGAAGCATGAATACATGGTGAGAATACAAGGTAAGAATACATGGTAAGAATGCATGGTAAGAATACATGGTGTCATAAGGGAAAGGGTAAAGGTGCAAGGTAAGGGAAAGTCAGTAATCCACTACGAGCCCATAACATGAAATCATAAGCATAATCATAATCATAAACATGTAGAGGGGAGACCTCTTAGTATCCTGTAAATATGAGGGGTGTCCTCATCATGGGTATCTTGTAAATATGAGGGGTGTCCTCAATCATGGGTTGGAGTAGCTAGCTCCCAGAGTGTGAAAGACGTGTATCGCACACACCATCAGTCACCATGAATAACATAACATAACATGAACATGAACAAATCTAGGATGCATCCATACGCCCCCGGTGGCCATAATCTGCCTCTACATAAACATGAATCATAAACATAAACGTGCAGGGACGGGACAGGTCATCACTCTCCTGCCCTAGAGTCATGCCATCGGTGCATCGACTGACATGGACATGAAACCCTCATGCCTAGTGAGTGGCTCGTAGTATCAAACTGAGGGTAAAGGTCAAGTATCATGGATCATGTTTTAGTTTACTTGCATAGGTCAATATCATGTTTCATAAGTTCATAATCATGGTTCATAATCATGGTTCATAAGCATGGTTCATAAGCAAAGGTTCATAAGCAAAGGTTCATAAGCAAAGGTTCATGGTCAAGGGTTCATAATTGAAAGGTTCATAATTATAAAAGGTTCAATATCATGATGGTTCAAAAATCGGAGTTCATGAATAAAGGGAACATGGCAATAGTATAGGGAAAACCCTAACATGAGTCATAATCAGAGAACGAAGGCCTCTTAATAAAGAAGCAGAATATCTGTACCTTATTGCTTGACAAGGATCACACTGAAATAGGATGATAAAGAGCACAGGACTACTCCCTCTTCACACCTAGAGGAGTAAAGACATGATTACTAAAGATCCCATTTCCATATTAAGTAACTTTCTATTTTTAGCAGGTTTCCATTTTTAGAAAGTTTCCATATTTAGAAAGTTGGATCAACATTCTTAGTTAAATCATTATTTCTGGAATTAGGGTATCTTTTATCACATTTACATATTAGTTCCTTAAGAATTCACAATTTACACTTTACACCCTTTAGTTTCAAAAGTTACACTTTAGACCCTTAATTTATCAAAGTTTCACAATGGTCACTTATTTTATCATATTATAAGAATGTATCCTCAATTTTATAGAATTTACACAATAGGTCCCTCTAGTTTACAAAGTTACATATTTAGTCCTTTAATTTATAATTTCAACTTTATATTAATAATAATTACATATTAACCCATTAAATCACCAAATTAACACATAACCCCCTGAATGTATTATTTTACTCAAAATAGCACTAACTTTCCAGAAATTACAAGTTTAGTCCCTCTATTTAATTATTTTATAATTCGAACTATAATTAAACCCTAAAAACATTTTAATCCATTAAAATACAAAAATGACACTAGACCCCCTCCTTTAACATTTTATACGAATTATACCTTGTTCAAATAACTTACAAAAATTATCCCTTGAGTTTTTAGAATTTCAAAACACACCCTTGGATTTAATTATTCAAATCGATATATATAAAATTAACAAAATCAAAACCCTAATTTCACTAATCATTACATCATCATTACCACATCATTTAAACACTTCAAAATTCCAGATTTAATCATAAGAATACCTAGGTCGATTTGATTTTAGGGTTTTCCATAATTTCACTTTTATTTCTATTTAGCCGATCCATAAACAATTTCCCCAATAATAGATTTAGGTCTCCACAATTCAAAGTAACATTTTTCTAGTGTTATATGATGATCATAGATGTCATGAAAAATAATAACATGGTCCATAAAATTCGCATGCATGCCTTTTGATTTTATATTCGATTCTAGGGTTTATATCACCATATTTTCCATACGATTTATCCATGATGCATGGGTTGTTTTTATCATTTTTCCCAGGTTGTATTCGACATGAAGATCATCAGAAAAATGGCCAATGAATTTTAGAGGTGTCGTAGAATTAATTTAGGAATTACCTTGTTTACTAGCGCACGAAAGGAAATAATTCTCCAAAAAAATAGAGATCGACCAAAAAAAGCTTCACCACTATTTTTCCTAGGTTGAACATGATATAAGGAGCATGAGAAAATTGAGAAACGAATTTTTAAAGGGTCGAATGATTTTATCCAAATTGTTACCTTTCGTATGGATAAAATGGAAGAAATTCGACAAGGCTTGATCTAGGCTCCTACAATTCGAATGGCCAATTTTCCAAGCTTCTTTGCAATGTGTTGGACTCCAGAAAAATGCTCCTTGGTCTTAGAAAATTCGGAATGAATTTTAGAGAGATTTGTGAATTTTCGGCTAGGGTTTTTAGTTTTAAAAAGGAGAGTAAATCACATATTGATATAGGGATGATTTGTGCTGAGTCAAAGGGGGGTTATTGACCAAATTTCGGAATTTTGGTCAAAAGAATTAATTACCTTGATTAATTACTTTTAATGCCTTCTTTATTTCCCTTAATTACCTTTATTTAACTCATAAAGTTTGAATTTAAATTTTATTAGGCGCCCAAGGGCATTTTGGTAATTTTATGACTTGAATAAAAGTTAAATGAAGTTGTTAAAATTATTTGGGATCATAACTTGTTCATTGCTAGAAGTTTGGAATTTATTTTGTGCTTTACATATGTTTTATTTAGGTTTTAAATTCCCAGGGGCAATTTGGTCATTTTACATGTTATAGAATTTCAGGTATTACAACCTTGTTACATATGGTGCTAGTTTGATGATACAAACATTAGTTATGGTTTTTGCACTAATTTAAGCACTATATTGATTTTTTAAAGGTTATATATGGTTCGGCCATAAGTAAAAATAAAAGATTATTAGAGTTTTGAAAAACATAAAATTTTGGCTCAAGTGGTGAAATGGTGGAAAAATATAATTGAGTGTTTGTTTGGAATGAATTGAAAATAAGCCTTAAGTTATTGAAAATAACTAGTAAAAAGATGAATATGAGATGACACCATGAATATGGGTCGAATAGAAGTATTTTTGGTCATAGTTGGCTACTTGACTAAGTAGCTTATTTATTAGAGATTATTTGATAAGTATAAAGTTTGTTTGGTAACTAAAAATATCTAATAAGTACCAAATATTAATAAATTGGACCAAACTAATTTTTGGGCCAAAAAGCCCATGGTTTTACTGTTGGGCCGAAGCCCATGAACATTTTTGGAGTTTTGACTTTTTGACCAAACGAACCTATTGAGCGAGTAAAATGATTTTTAGTAATGCGTCGATATATACGTAATAACTAAAAATGGATGCGTTACTAAAAATGTGTTTTGGGCTAAAATTGGTTATTGGGCTTATTTAAGTAATTTGGCCCAATTAACAAATAAAAATGATGAAATTGATTTTTGGAGTATTTTCCAACTCGCCGTGGTTATTAATATTTAACGAAACGATAAATATAACGACAACTATTTTTGGACTTGTTTTGAGACGCTTAGTCTCCGAAAGGGTAAAAATTGACATTTTTACAAAATTAATATTGAGATTGACTTTTTAACAAAATATTGAATTTATATCGAAATCTATCGTTAATACTTAAAAGTAAAGATAACGAATAATGTAACGAGGAAAATGTTCACGACACTTGATATATATATCACAAAAGTATTTTTACACTTATAACTAGTTAGAGAAATATTTGAGGAGAATTTGCAACACTTGAAATAAATGGAAACGTTATATAAACGAATGGGTCATGCCCAAATCTTTTAAAAATCTAACATTTAGAATAATTTTTGTGAAACACTCAACTTAAGTAAACTTTATGGAATTACTTAACAAAATTTGTTTTCTTATAATAAAAGTTACATTAGAAATAATAAACGATGTTTCTAATATAATAATTCTTCACTAACATTATTATCTTAATCATTTTTCAAAAGCTTATTTAATTAATTTTATTTTTAATTAATTAAATACATAAGTAATTAACTTATTATATATATATATATATATATATATATATATATATATATATATATATATATATATATATATATATATATATATATATATATATATATATATATATATAACACTTGCGCCTTTAAACCGCGAATACTAGCACGGATGTTCCGTTACGTATTCCCACCATGCACTTTCACCATGAGCCACCACCACGAGTTACAACGATAAATCGTTTCGAAATATATTTACCACACAGCAAGCAAGAAATACACGAGCACAGGTCAAACGTAAACTTTTCGAATAAAATAAAGACACTTGAGACACGAATATTTTTGCTAAGACTTACCATACTGATTTAGGGTGCTGATCGGTGCGGTTGCATTATTTTGAATTATTTGCTGATTTGCTGTTATTGAAAGGTAAGTTTATAGCCCCATATTTTATACAATTTTTTTTGTTTTATAAGCTTGGGGTGAGAAACATGCAAAACTGTTTCATGGACCAGAAATGAATTTGCTTTTAAGATCACACTAATATGCAGAAACCTAAGTTTGCTGAATCCCATTTTGTACCCACTATCATCTGCCGTTAATTCATGTCTAGGAAGCCGTTTGATATAAATAGATCTATTGGGAGTGACGTCCCCGTTCGGTTGGCTCGGCATAGCCAAGGCGAACGTATACCAAGTCGAGTATTTGGCCGAGTGTCTAGGGTTTAGCACTCGCGGGCACTCATTTTAGCTAAGGCCAGTTAGGCCCGTGGCATTGTCATAACTCGGTAGGATGAGGATTAGTGTTTGCATAGCTAGTAGTGTGTATCTGCTGAATTGTTTTTATGATATTGCTATTGGTCCATATGTGCTATTTATTTAAACCTATGAACTCACCTGCGTTAGCTGACTTTTAGCATGTTTTTCTCAGGAAACTGAGACGCGTTTAGCCGGGTGCAGAGCATAGCGTCGGTCACAATAAATGATGGAAATGTTTTTAATGCGTTTACTCTGACAATTGGACCTTTTTAATTTAAATGGGCTTCATTTTCATCTGAAATGGATTTTATGTATTGCTACATGACTTGACTTATGTAATATATTTTAAAACGGATTTTTAATCCGCTCGCTATATCTTATGTTGTGATTTCCATTCCGTAACACCCAAAGTGTATGCTTCCGCGAATATTGTGATTTTGGGGGTGTTACAGATTGGCATCAGAGCCTAAGGTTATATAGAACGTGGTTTATAAAAACCTTGAATTATAACCGATTTATGAAAAACTTTCCATCATGACCGCCGGATGCCTGCGAGTTTAGCTTGCTATGATTTGAGCATTGTTTGCTTTATTTGATTAAGTGTTTTGACATGTTATTTGAGTATATTATACTAAGCATATATGATATAAGTAATTTCTATATACTTCTATGTGTCACACTATATTTGTCACAGGCCATGTCTCTCCCATACGGCACACACTCTGAGGTAGCTACTTCTGGATTCACTTCTCCGACACAGCAGCCAGTTCCATTAATGGATGACCCATTGATGGAGGTTATTCGTGCTGCTACTCAGCCATCTATTCCAGCTCAGTCTGTTTACACCACTTCGGTATCTACCTCACCGTATCTGCACAGATCTACCACAGCACACCGTTCATCACCAACTCAGTTATACACTCTTACTCAGCATGATCATGATAACTCACTTGTTCGCCGACGCACTGCTCGTATGTCGGTATATTCTGGACCATATCAACGACTCTCAGACTTCCCAGTTTTACCACCTAGGAAGAGGGTCAGATCGGATTTTGAGGATACTCCTGCTGACTCACCACCTCAGTCACCTGTATCATCTCCAGACTATTCCCCACCTAGTCAGAGACGTAGGAGATCAGTGGAGACCTATTCTGATGAGGACGAGGATCCAGTGGAGGATTCAGAGCAGGTTCAGGATGAGCCTATGTAACACCCCCTAATTTTGTGATATAGCAGCGGAAAAGTAATTAGGGTGTTACGGGGAGGATCGAAGTCATAATCAAAGAAAACGGCTCGAAAGAGGCGTTTTGAAAGTTATTTGTCATTCAAGTAAATACTTTTGATATAAAGATGAAACATTTGATTTAAAAATCTCATAAAAGATATAGAGGCTTGTAAGAATGACATATTTGATTTTTACACCATTTTAATTTATCAGAGTATTAATGCCCGCTCCGTGTCTTGTCCTGCTCCGTTAATTACCTGAGATACACATGCTTAAAAGTGTCAACACAAAGGTTGGTGAGTTCATAGAGTTTAATGGAAAACCATTTAGTTTATTGAATTCAAAAGTATATAGTAACATTTGAGATAATTTCAGGTATGATTAAACAATCAATTTTTAATAATTTCAGAGATAATATGATTATCCAAAATAAGTTCCAAGAACTGATAAACAGTTCATTTCAATAATTTCAATAACGAAGTAATGATTGTAATAAATACTAAGAGTGATGAAACATGTAATGAGTTATGTTGTATATAATCACAAATAATCATATATATATACAGTCAAGTTCAAATACTAGATCATAATCCATAACACGAGATGGAATTAATGATGTTATGCCTTAGATCTATAGTTGTGGTGAGGTAAAGTATCTATACAGCTGTATCTAGATATATGTTGAAGACATATATTTTCTTATGGATATTGCCCCAAGCCTCATGACACGCAAACGTTAACAGTACCGTAAACGGCTGGTGATCAATATCAAATCAATGACGTAATATTTTGCCCTCGTGTAATAGGTGAATCCTATTTTTATTCAAATATAGTGTATCACGACTAATACGACTAGCCATAAAGGCATTCCGTCAAGTACTTAGTGGGATAGGATGTCAAGCCTCAACAGGTTTCGAAGCTGTCCACTATATTCGCGTTCACTACAAGTGATTAATGGCTCATGAATAAGGGACTTTATAGGGGTAAGGGTAACTTAGGCAATATCATGGTAACGATGAATCTTAAGTACTATTGCTCTTTCCTAGCAAGTTCTTCCGTTGAAACATGGAAATATCATATAAAGATAAGGGGAACATTCAAGATGTTATAGTGAAACAAGTATCATGTTATATCAATCATTTCATAAATGTATTAATTAGGAAATTGATTTGAATCATGTAAGTTATTAATATACTTATTCACAAAAGTAATAAAATATATTTGAGCATGTATCTCTCCCAAAAGTATAAAACGCGTATTAAAATAGTAGGGGCCATGACTCACCTTAAGTGATATTGAGAATGATGAAAAGTAGGTTCGGATGAGATTATGGTAACGGCTTCAAAACAAGACCTGATAAATAAATATGTCTGAGAATCTGACCAAATACTATTTGGTGATTGTGAAACGAGTAACGTGTAACGATAAATGGATAACGAATAACGATTAATGAATAATATATTAATCGTTATGAAAAGATGATATGTAAATGAAGTTATTGAGATTATAATTATTATCACATGATATGATAATTAAATTATTTCCAAAGCTTTTATGATGAAATATTACGTAAAGAAAACTAGTTGAAATATCGTTAAATATATTATTAACGTAACGTTAAATAATATATAAATGAAATAAAATAAATATGCATGTGACGTGAATTGAAATGACAAAAATAGAAAATAAACTAAGAATGTCAAATAGAATATGTTGGTCCTTGTCCTTTTCCAATTTTTACCCTAACGGCGTTAGCGTTACACCGTTAGTCCTTTATTATGAAATTTACAATTATAGTCCACTACTTTGTCCAATATATCAATCTGAGCTTGGGAATTAATAATATGTCATTTTATACCCTAAAGATACTGTTTTTACATTTTCAGTCCATAGTTTTACCATTTGGCAGTTTTGGTCCCTCTAGGTGTTGTCGCGTTACATTTTTAGTCCAATTTTACAAAAATGATGGGAAAAATTATGTTAACATTTCCGCAGCTTATTGAAGTCATAAAAAGCTTATTTTAACAGCTTATAAAGTCTAAAGCTTATTATTTTATCTAATGGGCTTTAACGATCAATTAGTGGCCCGTTAACGTTTTAAAATCCGTAAGTCGTGAGACGAGTTGAGCTCATCAAAAATATCATTTTTCAAGTTCTAAATTCATATAAAAAAGGTTTGATAAGCTAGCTTATCTCGTTAGCTTAAAATCAACTTAATGGGCTAAAAAGCCCATGTCGCTAGTTTTGTTGTTTTTGAAGTTCAGTTCATGCGATTCATTTTGACATATTTAGAGTGTTGAAACGAGCGTATTTTTACGAGTTGTCTTAATGAAAATGATTGTTAGCTAGGTCGTCTATCAAGTTGTGTAAAAATATAGCATGGAAGTTATATGATCGAACCATGTTTATACGATATGAAATAATATGAAATACGAATGGAAGATGCATGTAACGAAGAAATAAACGTGAAAAGTGTGTGCAACGTGACTCCTTGGCCTTCCGAAAGGGAGGCAAGTCATGTTTTACGTGCTATATGAATTTAACGTACAAAAATAAATATGTAGACAATATATATACGTTCGAGTATATAAAGAAAATAACGACGCATGTTTAAATAAATGAACAAGATGAATTGAAACTTAGTTAGAGATTTCTTACAAGGCTTCAAATGAAGTTAGAGGGTCGAACGAAATGATGGCAACACAAGTTAACCCCACGTTTGATTATAACCAAAGTATACGTTATACTTTTAAATCCGATTTCCTCCAATAACTTCCAACAAGTCGTACGTATGATTTTTACTTTCAAGGATAATATTATGGAGGAATAATAGTTTGTTATGATGAGATATGATGTATGAAGAAAGGTGGCAATTGAGTTAGTATATATATAGAAACGTATTTGTATACGTTAACCTTCAATAATTTCACAACCACTTGCCTTACACATTGTCAGTAACTAGAAGACTTCAAATGTGAATTTTCTTACAAGCCTAGGAGTCTAGAGAAATATATGAATGCATGAAACATGGAATTTGGTCTTGTGACACAACATGTCTGTCGACCAACTATTAATTCCATCACACGATTTGCAAAAATCATGTATCTCTTGATTTCTATTGTTGCAACTCAATTATTAACATGAAAACATGCTAAGATTAATATTAAAAGCACGTAGGAACAAACGAGAGTCAAAACGGTTAAGTTTTGAATAAATAGATTATGTCGAGTTGGGTTGAAATGAGTCGAATGGATTTGTTGTCAAATATTAAGTAAAACGTGACGATAAAATATGAAGCTTGGTACGTTAAAAGTTGGCTAGTCGAGGAATGAAATGACATAAAATAATAGACGTGTCGTGTTTAATAATCAAGAGAACGAAGGGTGATTCGAAGCATGTAATCTAATTGAATTTGGTATATAAAATCACAAAGTGATTTTGGGCTTAGGATTAGAATGGACCGAATAGAATTTGGGCTGGAAAAGATTAAGGGCCCGTTAGGTGTATTTAAGGTTTAATTTGAATTAGTGAATTTATATAAGTTTTGTTAAACGCGTTGATAACTTGTTCCGTCATTCGATGAATTTTGTGATTTCGTGATCACATCCAAATAAGATAATAAGAAAAATTTCAAATTTCCCCGTAAAAATGGTGATTAAAATATTGACAGAGATTAATATTTAATTAACCGTTGTTAATTATAAGGATTTTTTTTTGTGGTTTGTTACAGCCTACTCCTACTGTTGCTGCTGAGCACACTCCTATGGGTTTAGAGGATGATAGGGATAGGGATACTCCTATGGATGTAGATCAGGTTATGATGCCGAGGGATGGCAAGGGCATCATGGAGGATGTTCAGGGATTGTTTGAGGTTGGACAGAGCTCGAGAGATGCACAGTTTCAGGGAGTGTTTGAGATTGGACAGAGCTCCAGAGATGCTGAGATTCAGGGTTTGGATGATAGTCAGTGGTTGGACATTGCTTGTGATGTTAGCACGGGTGTACGTGCAGCTAGTCCAGAGTACACGCCGTCATCTCCTTCTTTTATACCACCATCTCCGATGCCTATCCCACTAGGGCTGGCATAACAGGTCACACGAACCTGTTAAGACACGAACCTGTTAAGGTCAAACACGAACACGACCTGTTAACTAATCGTGTCATTTTTCTCAAACACGAACACGACACGAAAATTAACAGGTGCACCTGTTATGACCTGTTAAGAACCTGTTAACATGCATATTATAAATGTCTTGACTAAAACTTAAAAAAAAAATCCTTTAATAATACAAAAGCTCTTACAAATCTTAACTAATCCATAATGATAATAATCCTTAACATTACAAAAGTTCATAAAACTCTTAATTAATACAAAAAGCATTTACAAGAACTGGTTTCAATTGACTAGACTCATTTCTGAGAACCAGATTCAACTGGCTCAACTACTTCTGCTTCGAGAGTTGGTTGGGGTTCAGCTACTATCTCAGCTTCTTGTGGCTGTGAGCTGTGCATATCGAAGGATGGTTGTTGAGGCGCCCATTTGTTTGACAAAGCCATGTTCATCATCTCATAAATCTTCCCCCCGAAATGTGATGGACTTTCAGGCTGCATCATATCAAACAACAGACAACCATTATAATCGCCATACATTGTTAACATAGAACACCAAAAGTTCTATTAAAAGATGACCTTATTAGCAAAACCTTTTTAAGCTAAAATTTCTTATGCAGGGTGGCCTATATGATAAAAATTGCAAAGTCGGGTCTTGGGTGACCTGCTGATATATTATCCCATAAATGTTTAATGTAATTCTTTCACTGATTCAGTTTATCAACATTATTTGTCATGTTTCCAACCCACAAAGCTGCAGTATAGAGATGCAATATAGATCACTTACAGTGAAACCACTAGAAATCAATGCAGTATCATACAGAAGATCGATAGCTCTCATGGCTTCTTCATCATCACCAGTTCACCACTGCTCTTGCAAGCAGCCTGCATCAAGCAAATATAGAAAACATATTAAAGAGCTTTATCAAAATATCTAACAGAAGTAGACTAGCGATCCAAAAACAGAATCATACACTCAATGTCTGAATAATTGGATGTTCTGGATTGATCTCAAGGACTCTCCTGCTTCTCATAATACCAGCCCTGATGTAATACCACTCAGGAAGCTCCATCTGTGCAAAACGCAACTATCTAGATGAATAATTGTGAACTTGATACAAACAAAAAGTTACCAAACAGGACTTTGAAAGTTCATTACTTACCAAACAGGACTTTTAATAAAAATGCGCATAGTTACACCTATCGAATGTTTGTAACATTTTATAGAACATTCTGTAGTTTACTTACGAAACATGACTTTGAAAGTTCATTACTATTTAATAGCCTTAATCCATTAATCATTCTAAACAAACAGACTATCTCATTTCTTGTCAACATAATTTCTTTAAACAAATTAAAATATCAACCCAAGTAAATAGAACACAACAATAACAACAAACATAGTTCATATATCTTAAAAACACCAAAACAACTCCTACATTCAAAAGGCAAATTCATTTCACTGTATATAAAATAAACCAACTAAAACCATCCTTAAACAAATCAGTCACATAAAAAATAACATTAAAAACTGATCTGAACATAAAAAGTAAACCCATTTAATAACAATAAACTACAAATAACAATAGACATGAATAATAACTACTATATAAACTAAAAGAAGAAAAAAAAAAGTTATACCTTGCCAGATCTTTTGAGATGAGCGGCGTGTGATGCAGCAACATGGTATTATGCCCTAGGAATGGCGTTTTTGGCCATTGCTACCCCTTCAGTGCCTTGTCTTATTGGGAATTACAGCTTTGTTTTCAAGGTATTTTTGTGATTATAGTTCTTTACACCTTACTTGTAGTGAGATCGGATTTGATATTTTTGTAGGAGAGATAAGGCAGGAGAGAGGTAGGTAAGATGGGGGCGGACAAATATTTAGGGTTAGGATTTTAGAACATATATATACAACATCATAACAGGTCTTTTAACAGGTTAACATGTCCTGACCTGTTAAGACACGAATATTAATAGGTCTTAACAGGTGTGACCTGTTAAGACACGAAACTTGTTAAGGTCAAACACGAAACCTGTTAAGAACAGGTCGTGTCGTGTCGTGTTAACAGGTTTTCGTGTCAAAATTGCCAGCCCTATACCCCACTCCCATCACCAGTGGCTCCTCCTCTGGCAGAGCCTGAGGAGCTTACTGAGATGGATCAGATCTGGATTCAGTTGACGAACCAGGCGAGCTTACTTGATGTTTATTCAGATGAGCTTGGGAGATTAGAGCAGTCTGAGCGTATCCAGACTGTGGAGAGGCGGATTGGGACTGATGAGTGTCTAAATACTCATCATTTTTGTCTTATCTGAACTGCCAAAACATCCAAAAACACTCAGAAATGCATCAAAATACTGAAAATATCCCAGGGATTGTGTTTTATATGTTTTAAATGCAAAATGTTTAAAAACAATTGAAAAACGAACAAAGTTTGCAAAATTGGCAGTTTCAGTCCCTCAACTTTCAAAGTTTGTCAAAATTAGTCCCTATGCATTTGTTTTGTAAGAAAAGTCACCAAAGGTCCTTTTTAAATCATAAGTTGTCATATTTAGTCCTTTGGTGAAAAGTTTCAATAATTTACAAGTTTGGTCCCTGCACTTTCAGAATTTGCAAAAATGGTCCCTGGGAAATATTATTGTTGGAAATATCATGTATGGTCCCTGGATTATTGGAATATGGCAGGAATTACCCTTGGTCTATTTTTGGGAGATGTACAAATTCAGTCCTCCAATTTTCATAAATTACAAGAATGGTCCTTGTGCTACTACAAACCAAACCGGACCCTTATTATTATAAAAACCCAACACCCTTTTATATTATAAACCCAACCCATCCCACCTATTAAACTAAACCCAGCCCAACTCCCCAATTAAAACATAACCCGGCCCAACCCTTAAATAATAATACCAGGTCAAACCCCGGTCAAACTCACCCCTTTCCCTAAAAACCCGCCAAACCAGACACCAATACCACCCATGCCCATTGTTTCTCTGCTCTATCACCTCAACCCATCCCACTTACCTAACAATACAAGAAGCATTAAAAGCTTCTTCTCCACCTCCCCAAAACGCATTAATTGCTTAAACCTGCTCAATCCACTATCTCTACTTTTGGCGCCAAAAATGCATTTCAACGATTGGGATGAATTCAAGCTAATCAAGGGTGTAGAAGTGTTCAGAGGAAGATTACAAGAAATTCCCACCTTAGTGTAGTATATATAGAACATGTTTGTAAGCCTTTCAAGGCAGTAGTTAATTTAGTTGTAATCGTTTTTACTTAATCAGTCTTAATTATTGTAATTCTCATTTCAAGTTATCAATACAAGTTAGTTTGAGTTACTTTGTTCCAGTTTCAAGTTACTATGTACTCAATTTCAGTGATCATTTAAATTCCAAGTTATCTGTGAATCGTATAAGCTCTAAGTTCCTTTAAATTATCATCATAAGCTCCAAACACCCTTGCTATAAGCTCACATAAGCTCTCCATAGCTTTCTGTAAGCTTATATAGTGGATACTAGTTCTAAGTTTCAAATTTGAAGAAAGTCAACAAAAAAGTCAACATAAGCTCTTAAAAGCTATTCTGGGTTTAAAAATCTCTCAGGAAGGTTTCTTTGGGTTTTCTAGCTTGTTGTTAACAAGCTAGATTGTTCTGTTCTGTTCATGCTATCCACATAGCCACACTCTCAGTTGTAAGCTTATTCTCATTTTTAGCTTAATTTCTCAATTCACTGTTAAGTAGCTTATTGTAGCTTATTTCAGTCAATTATTAGCTTATCAGTAGTCTACAAACATATTTCAATATATAAAATCAGTTTTAATAGCCTTGGTTTGATTTCACCTTAAAAAACTTAGAAAAGCCAAAAATAGATAAAGTAAGCTAGCTTAATTATATTGCTCTATTTTCAGTCACAAGCTAATTTCCATAGCTTAATATACTTGATAATATCATTAGAACTCATATCTTAGCTTAAAGCACCATTTCCAGTTAGAAAAACTAAAACAGCATCCATTAAGGGGTGTTTGGTTTAGGCAGTTACATAAGCCAAAATCAGTTGTCACTGTAGATTGACCATTAGTCCAACTTTGTACAAGCTTTTCTCAGTCCTAAGAAGCTAATTTGAAACTCAGATCAGCCATATAGCTAGATATAGCACCCTTGCATCATCTGTGGGATTTTGAGAAGCTCAACTGCTCAAATAAGCTAGATTAAGCCACAAGCTTATTTTGGCATGTTTATTGGAATTTCTGAGTCACTCCTGGTCATATTAGATTAGTCAACAAGAGTTGGATTAGGTTGCTATGAGTTGTGCAATTCTGCACAACCTCTGCACAAACAGCAGACTCAGTGTTTTTGACAGCTGAACTTGCCTCATTTGTGGCTTATTTACATAAGCTCTGACCTTTCTTTTTGGTTTTCTGAAAAGCTCATACTACTAGCTCACTTTTGCCCCCATTAGATTGCATCTCAGTTGCTTATTAGACTGCTTAAATTGCCCTGCAATTTTGGCATTTTCCTGAGTTTCTGTTTCATATTCACAACTGTTCTACTGCTTATTTTGCTCAGTTCTTGTGCTTATTTGTAGTTTTAAGTTGTTTTAAGCTTCTAATAGTGTATTAAGCCTGTCCTAATCATTTGGTTGAGTTTTGTGCTTTTTAGCTTATTTTTAGCTTATTTGCCAACTGCTTATCTGCCCAAATCAGCTCAGTAGACTTATTAAACTTTTGATTTTAATTTTCCTAGCTTTTAAATAATATTTTAGACTTATCCTGAAATTTTTAGATTTTTCTAAAATCATTTGATATTTTTAATCTTTTTAATTAGTTTCTATTAGTAATTAAATCATAATAAATAGAAAAATAATCAGAAAAATATAATTCTAATTTTCATAATTTTCTTTTGTCATTTTTAATCCAGGAAAAATATAATATTATTTTTAGACCTTAAGAAAACCCAAAATAGAAAAATAGTGATAGCTTCTATTTAATAGAATTTATCTTTTTAAATTTTAATTAAGTAATTTTCATTTTTATAATTTTATTAGCTTCTATTTACTTAATAATATTTATATAAAAAGTTTCAGAATTTTCTTTGCTTATTTAGTATTTATTAGAATTTAAAATAGTTAAAAAGTATTTAAAATAATAGTTAATTAATAATAATTAGATAAAAAGTATAAAAAATATAATTTAAGTTTTTAAATAAGTTTTAATTAATTTTACATTTTTAGGTTTTAAATTTTATAAATTTCAGTTCTTGTCCCATTTTAGCTTTCCCGTTACGCGTTTTAGTTTAATTTATTCACGTTTAATTTTATTGTGCATATCTGTTTTAAATTGTTATTTAGAATTATTAAAAAAGCAAAATCAAATATCTAATCACATCAGTCACTCTAATCCTAGCTTTTCACAGTTTGCCCATTCACACCTCGTTGGGAAACGATTCGGGTAATTACTTACCTGTCTTAACACTACACACGAACGTGAGTTTTTGCAAGAATCCTTTTTCACAAAGGGGTGATTTGTAATTATTCACGCGTATCCGCTGTCTGCATTTATTTATAGGTGTATTTAGCACGGATCAAATTTTGGCGCCGCTGCCGGGGAGGTGTGCTGCGACAGTTGTGTAAGTTTTAGCGATTAGTGATTCGAGATCCTTCTTCCAAGAAGTTCCTATTTCCCAAAAATAATATAAAATACCAAAAATATTTTTCTTTTCTTTTCTATATATATTATTATTATTATTATCACATAAAAAATTAAAAACCCAAAAACATTTTCCGTTTTCTTTAATAATAAACAAATAATAAAAATTAACCATCGAGAGCCAAGACTGAGTACTACCTAACTGGGGGTACGGCCATAATAAGTTCCCAAACCTAAGATAAAAACTTGCCTTTGTATCACTTGCGAATATCGGCTCACCTTTGATTGATAAACAAACTATAACGGAGGTTTAAGGATAGTCTGACATTAAATTGTCGGACTGAAAGAAGCGGGTTTTTAAGGAGCATTAAGTTGCCCACCTTTGCTTCTCCACCACTCTGTGCGTTTATCTTTTAAAGAGCTACCGTACGCTTGTTGATTATTGGTTTTAGTTCACTTGTGTTTTCTCTCGATCTTGATTTTAATTGAAAATTTTGCTGAAAGTGCATGCGCACTCGTTCTTCTAGGTCATCAAGCCCTTTCCGTGAGCTTGGAAACATACCTCGAAGACGTCGGAGACGTTCTGCTCCATCAGTCGTACCCGAGATACGGACTGATCCCATAACCCCTATCATCATGGCAGAAGACCGCCCTATGAATGAGCTTCTCCAAGCTCCCACCAATGGGTACGGAGATGCCATTGTTGTTCCAGCCATCGTGGCTGAGAATTTTGAGCTTAAGACTGGGTTGATAAACCTGGTAACCCAGCGGCAATTCTATGGTTTTGACAGGGACGATCCTCAAGATCACATTAGATGGTTCAATAAAATCACATCTACCATCAAATGCAAAAGTGTCCCTGAGGAATCAATAAAACTTCTTCTTTTCCCGTTTTCCATCGATGGGGCAGCCAGGATTTGGCTTGATAAACAACCCCCTCGATCGATAACAACATGGGAAGATTTGGTTCAGAAATTCGTAAATGAATTATTTCCTCCTTCTAAAACCACGCATCTTAAAAATGAAATCATGAAATTCACTCAAAGGTTTGATGAACCATTTGGAGAAGCATGGGATCGTTTCAAAGAATTGCTCCGCAAATGTCCTCATCACGGTTTCACCGATTTGATGCAGATGGACACTTTCTACAGTGGGTTAAACCCATCTGACCAAGATTCTCTCAATGCCTCAACTGGAGGTAATTTTCTGAGCAAATCCACTAAGGAAGCCATTGCACTCATTGAAAATAAGTCTAAGGTCCGCACTACACGAAACAGGACATATAATTCCCAGGCTAGTGCTGGTCCTTCTACTTCATCTCCCGTGAGTCAGTCTAGTACTGATACTCAGCTTGCTGAACTCACGAAGGTTATTCAAGCTTTGGTTTTCTCCACACAAAAGAAAGAGTCCGCTCCGCAAACTTCTCACACTGCTGAAGTCAAAAAAATAGAAGTTTGTGTTACTTGTGGTGGTCCTCACGCTTACTATAATTGCACTGCCACCGATGGCAATACATTTGATGTTAATGCTATAGCCGGAACGTCCAATCAAGGAGGTAATCAATACCGTCCTCAAATGGACCCAAACCACCGTGCTAGCAATCAATTTGGACCACCCGGATTTCCTCCTCCCAACAATCCAAATAGGATTAATCCTAATCAACAAAGAGGGCAAAACATGCAAAATCAATTTCATGCCCCAAACAATCAATACCCACCCCAGAGGGGTAATCAAGGGTATTCAGCTCCTAACTACCAGGGACCTCTCCCAAATGAACTTGATAACTACATCAAGTTTAATGAGACCAAAATAAAGGCAATACAAAATCAGATCTCTGGTTTGAAGAATGAATTTCAATCTTCAATATACAAGCAAGGAAACGAGCTAAAGAATGAGCTTTCAAACAAGATTGATCACTCTCACAGCGAGGTTAAGAATATGCTTGCCAGTCTCATGAACCATATCAATCCACCTTCTACCTCGGGAGGTCTCCCTGGTAATACCATTCCAAACCCTAAGGGTGAACTCAAAGCTGTCACCACACGCAGTGGTAAAGCTTATGATGGACCCACTATTCCTACTACCACTTCTTCTCCTTCCCCCAAGGTAGTGGAAAGTGAACCTGAGGTGACTGAGGACAAGGAACTTCCTACTAATAACGGAGGTGCCGACAACGTCCTACCTCAAGTTGTCCAGAAACCAAAAACCAAACCAGGAGTTGTTTTTGAATCGCATGAAATCCCTGTTGAAAACCCTAAATCCAAACCTTCTATTCCTTATCCATCACATTTACATGAGCAAAAGCTCCGCGAGAAAGCTAGTCAACAAATGGAAAAGTTTTTCAAAATTTTTCAGGAATTACATTTTGACATAAGCTTTGCGGATGCTATCATTCTGATGCCCAAATTCGCATCCACAATCAAACATTTGTTAAGCAACAAGGAAAAACTGTTTGAAATGGCAAAGACTCCATTAAATGAGAACTGCTCAGCAGTTATCTTGAAAAAGCTTCCCGTAAAGCTTGGAGATCCTGGAAGATTTTTACTACCTTGTGTCTTTCCAGGAATGGTTGAATGCTATGCTTTGGCCGATCTTGGTGCAAGCATCAACCTGATGCCTTATTCAGTGTGGGAGAAACTTTCTCTTCCTGAACTCACTACTACCTGCATGACTCTTGAGCTTGCAGATCGTTCCACATCTCATCCACGCGGCATTGCTGAGGATGTATTTGTGAAAGTAGGAAAGTTCCATTTTCCAGCTGACTTTGTGGTTGTTGATTTCGATGCTGATCCTAGGGTTCCTCTCATTCTTGGAAGAGGATTCCTAAAAACGGGTCGTGCTCTCATTGATGTTTTTGAGCATGAAATCACATTACGTGTGGATAATGAAGCTGTTACCTTTAACCTCGATCAAACTTCGAGGTACTCCTCAAATTATGATTCTGAATCGGTTAACCGAATCGATGTCATTGATATTGTTTCAGAGGAGTACTCTCAAGAGTTTCTTGGTTATTCTCATAATTCTGTGAGTGGGGCTACCACCACATCTTCTCTACCTATCATTTCCGACTCTTCCCCTTCTCTCACTCCGTTTGAGGGAAGTAATTTCAATTTGGAAGAGATCGAGGCTTTTCTCGAGTGTGATTCATTTCTGGAAGGAATTGATGACGCTGAGATTGATCTGGAGGGAGATATTCTTCTTCTTGAGAAATTGTTAAATCAGGACAATTCTCCTCCACTCCCTCCCGTTGAACTTCATAATGAGGAAATCAAATCGGTTGAGAAAAACGATGAATTTCCTGAGGTCGAACTCAAAGACTTGCCACCTCATCTTGAGTACGCATTTTTGGAGGGTGATGATAAATTACCCGTCATTATTGCTAAAGACTTAAGTGATGAGGAAAAGACTGCTCTAATAAAGGTCTTGAAGTCACACAAGCAAGCCATTGCTTGGAAACTCTCCGACATAAAGGGTATCGACCCTGAATTTTGTACTCACAAGATATTAATGGAGGATGACTTTAAACCAGCAGTCCAACACCAGCGAAGGGTAAATCCCAAAATCCACGATGTTATCAAACAAGAGGTTCTCAAACTTCTTGATGCAGGATTGATTTATCCCATCTCTGATAGTCCTATTCACTGTGTTCCAAAAAAGGGTGGCATAACTGTTGTCACAAATGAGGAGAATGAGTTGATTCCAACTCGATTGGTTACTGGGTGGCGTGTTTGCATTGACTATCGTAAGTTAAATGATGCCACCCGTAAAGACCATTTTCCTCTACCCTTCATGGATCAGATGCTTGAGAGATTAGCGGGAAACGAGTACTATTGTTTCCTTGATGGTTTCTCAGGTTACTTTCAAATTCCCATTGATCCACAAGATCAAGAAAAGACTACATTCACATGCCCTTATGGAACCTTTGCTTATAAACGTATGCCTTTTGGCTTATGCAATGCTCCAGGCACGTTCCAAAGGTGCATGATGTCCATATTTTCCGACATGATCGGGAAAACAATGGAGGTCTTTATGGATGACTTCTCGGTCATTGGGGATTCATTCGAAACATGTCTCTCCCATTTAGAAAACATGTTGAAACGGTGTGAAGACACCAATCTTTGTCTAAATTGGGAGAAGAGTCACTTTATGGTCAAAGAGGGCATTGTCCTCGGCCATAAGATATCAAAGAACGGGATTGAGGTTGACAGATCTAAAGTTGATGTCATTGGTAAATTACCTCGTCCCACTCCCGGCCTATGACTCATCTTCTTGAAAAGGATGCTCCTTTTATCTTCTCACCCGAGTGCATCGAAGCTTTTGAAACATTAAAGAAAAAGCTTACTGAAGCACCCATTCTGGTTGCCCCCGACTGGGATTTTCCCTTTGAACTCATGTGCGATGCAAGCGATTTTGCTATCGGTGCAGTCCTGGGGCAACGAAAAGCCAAACATTTTCAGCCTATCCACTACGCAAGTAAAACCATGACTGAAGCTCAAACTCATTACACCACTACAGAAAAAGAATTATTGGCTGTGGTGTATGCCTTTGAGAAGTTTCGGCCATATTTGATCTTGACAAAATGTGTAGTGTATACGGATCACTCGGCTCTCAAATATCTCTTTGCAAAACAAGATGCAAAGCCGAGATTACTCCGTTGGGTTCTCCTCCTGCAAGAATTTGATATCACCATACGTGATAAAAAGGGAGCCGAGAACCTAGCTGCTGATCATCTGTCCCGATTAGAGAACCCACACCAAGATGTTTTCGAGAAAAAGGAAATAAACAAAACATTTCCTCTCGAGACACTCAATGCGGTTGCTTTTCGTGGAGATTCTACTACCCCGTGGTTTGCAGACTTTGCAAATTACCATGCGGGTAACTTCATAGTGAAAGGGATGTCGACCCAACAGAAGAATAAATTCTTCAAAGATGTTAAACATTACTTCTGGGACGACCCCTACTTATTCAAAATCTGTGTGGATCAAGTCATCCGACGGTGTGTTTATGGACAGGAAGCTATTGACATTCTCAAAGCTTGCCATGCTGGACCCACTGGGGGCCATCATAGTCCAAACTACACCGCCAAAAAGGTGTTTGATTCCGGGTTTTATTGGCCCACAATCTATAAAGATGCCCAAGATTTCATCAAAACTTGTGAAGCTTGTCAGCGTCACGGAAATATTTCACAACGAAATGAAATGCCACAAAATGCTATTCAAGTTTGTGAAATCTTTGATGTCTGGGGCATTGACTTTATGGGGCCATTTCCATCATCTCGAGGAAATAAATACATTCTCATGGCTGTTGACTACTTGTCAAAATGGGTTGAAGCAAAAGCTTTACCCACTAATGATGCCCGAGTAGTTGTAAAATTCCTGAAAGCTCTGTTTGCCCGTTTTGGAACTCCACGTGCTATAATCAGTGATCGTGGTACGCATTTTTGCAATGACAAATTTGATAAAGTCATGCAAAAGTATGGTGTAACTCATCGTCTTTCTACTGCGTATCACCCACGAACAAGTGGACAAGTAGAAGTTTCAAATCGGGGTATTAAAAGAATCCTGGAAAGGACTGTAGGAGAAAATCGTGCATCCTGGTCGGATAAGTTGGATGATGCACTATGGGCCTTCCGTACAGCTTACAAAACACCCATCGGGTGTACGCCCTACAAGCTTGTGTACGGAAAGGCATGTCATCTTCCGATCGAATTAGAGCACAAAGCCTACTGGGCCTTGAAACATGCTAACTTTGACCTCCAAACTGCGGGTGATCACCGTAAAGTTCAAATGAATGAATTAAATGAACTGCGTGATCAGGCCTACGAGAACTCTTTGATCTACAAAGAAAAGACAAAGAAGATTCATGACTCTAAAATCAAGAACCGCGTTTTCATCGTTGGTGATCGAGTCCTTCTTTTCAATTCAAGATTAAAGATCTTCTCAGGCAAACTCAAATCTCGTTGGTCTGGTCCATTCACTATTACAAAAGTTTATCCATATGGTACCGTTGAGTTATCTCAAAATGACGGTCCAAATTTCAAAGTGAATGGTCATCGTTTGAAACACTACTTTGGAGAGGATATACCACCCATGGTTGTCCCAGATCTTCAAACTTTCCCCATGAACCAATGAATGCGGGGATCGAGTCAAGCTAGTGACTCGGTGATCAAAAACATTAGCCCACAACATGGGTTTTCACCCGTGTCTCTGTTTTCTTTCTCTGTTCTACCATCTAGTGTGGGGGAGATGCCCCACATGTTGTATATATGTTAATTTCAAAAAAAAAAAAAAAAAAAAAAAAAAAAAAAAAAAAAAAAAGTGTGTGTATATAAAATAATGGCTATTAGTATTTCCCTTTTACGTTCTAAGTGTTGGTTTAACAGCCGGTACTTTGAATATTGAGGGTAATATTCAGTTCTAAGTGTGGGGGGGAATTCTAGCGAATTTGATCAAATGTACCATCTAGTACCCCCATTTTAGCCAAAATTTTAAAATTTTTTCTCGCTTAGAACGTAATAAATGGTTATCAGTCCGCCATGTCTAACCCACATAAGGATTGGCTAATCCGAGAGCAAACGGCTCTTGGTAAAGATATATCAAATCCGTTTATGGCTTACAATTTGCCCAAAATTGTATGGTATTCGACTCACCATATCTTCATAAGTGAAGAGTTGGCTAGCCCGCAAGGTTATGGCTTGTGGTTAAGGCAGTGAAAATCCATGATTGGTAATCAGCTCGCCAAAGATAATAGTTGTAATTTATCTAAGAGTTGGCTAGTCCAGAAGCAAACGGCTTTTGGTAAAGACAAATCAAAACCGTTGACAGCTGATGGTTTGCTCAAAATCATTTGGTTATCATTGTACCAAAGTATCACATACTAAAACATTGGCTACTCCAGAAGTAATGGCTTTTGGTAAAGAGAAAAATCCATTAAAACTTCATAAAAGATTGCTAGGGACTAGCAATAGTTTAGTGTGGGGGATTGATGAGTGTCTAAATACTCATCATTTTTGTCTTATCTGAACTGCCAAAACATCCAAAAACACTCAGAAATGCATCAAAATACTGAAAATATCCCAGGGATTGTGTTTTATATGTTTTAAATGCAAAATGTTTAAAAACAATTGAAAAACGAACAAAGTTTGCAAAATTGGCAGTTTCAGTCCCTCAACTTTCAAAGTTTGTCAAAATTAGTCCCTATGCATTTGTTTTGTAAGAAAAGTCACCAAAGGTCCTTTTTAAATCATAAGTTGTCATATTTAGTCCTTTGGTGAAAAGTTTCAATAATTTACAAGTTTGGTCCCTACACTTTCAGAATTTGCAAAAATGGTCCCTGGGAAATATTATTGTTGGAAATATCATGTATGGTCCCTGGATTATTGGAATATGGCAGGAATTACCCTTGGTCTATTTTTGGGAGATGTACAAATTCAGTCCTCCAATTTTCATAAATTACAAGAATGGTCCTTGTGCTACTACAAACCAAACCGGACCCTTATTATTATAAAAACCCAACACCCTTTTATATTATAAACCCAACCCATCCCACCTATTAAACTAAACCCAGCCCAACTCCCCAATTAAAACATAACCCGGCCCAACCCTTAAATAATAATACCAGGTCAAACCCCGGTCAAACTCACCCCTTTCCCTAAAAACCCGCCAAACCAGACACCAATACCACCCATGCCCATTGTTTCTCTGCTCTATCACCTCAACCCATCCCACTTACCTAACAATACAAGAAGCATTAAAAGCTTCTTCTCCACCTCCCCAAAACGCATTAATTGCTTAAACCTGCTCAATCCACTATCTCTACTTTTGGCGCCAAAAATGCATTTCAACGATTGGGATGAATTCAAGCTAATCAAGGGTGTAGAAGTGTTCAGAGGAAGATTACAAGAAATTCCCACCTTAGTGTAGTATATATAGAACATGTTTGTAAGCCTTTCAAGGCAGTAGTTAATTTAGTTGTAATCGTTTTTACTTAATCAGTCTTAATTATTGTAATTCTCATTTCAAGTTATCAATACAAGTTAGTTTGAGTTACTTTGTTCCAGTTTCAAGTTACTATGTACTCAATTTCAGTGATCATTTAAATTCCAAGTTATCTGTGAATCGTATAAGCTCTAAGTTCCTTTAAATTATCATCATAAGCTCCAAACACCCTTGCTATAAGCTCACATAAGCTCTCCATAGCTTTCTGTAAGCTTATATAGTGGATACTAGTTCTAAGTTTCAAATTTGAAGAAAGTCAACAAAAAAGTCAACATAAGCTCTTAAAAGCTATTCTGGGTTTAAAAAGCTCTCAGGAAGGTTTCTTTGGGTTTTCTAGCTTGTTGTTAACAAGCTAGATTGTTCTGTTCTGTTCATGCTATCCACATAGCCACACTCTCAGTTGTAAGCTTATTCTCATTTTTAGCTTAATTTCTCAATTCACTGTTAAGTAGCTTATTGTAGCTTATTTCAGTCAATTATTAGCTTATCAGTAGTCTACAAACATATTTCAATATATAAAATCAGTTTTAATAGCCTTGGTTTGATTTCACCTTAAAAAACTTAGAAAAGCCAAAAATAGATAAAGTAAGCTAGCTTAATTATATTGCTCTATTTTCAGTCACAAGCTAATTTCCATAGCTTAATATACTTGATAATATCATTAGAACTCATATCTTAGCTTAAAGCACCATTTCCAGTTAGAAAAACTAAAACAGCATCCATTAAGGAGTGTTTGGTTTAGGCAGTTACATAAGCCAAAATCAGTTGTCACTGTAGATTGACCATTAGTCCAACTTTGTACAAGCTTTTCTCAGTCCTAAGAAGCTAATTTGAAACTCAGATCAGCCATATAGCTAGATATAGCACCCTTGCATCATCTGTGGGATTTTGAGAAGCTCAACTGCTCAAATAAGCTAGATTAAGCCACAAGCTTATTTTGGCCTGTTTATTGGCATTTCTGAGTCACTCCTGGTCATATTAGATTAGTCAACAAGAGTTGGATTAGGTTGCTTTGAGTTGTGCAATTCTGCACAACCTCTGCACAAACAGCAGACTCAGTGTTTTTGACAGCTGAACTTGCCTCATTTGTGGCTTATTTACATAAGCTCTGACCTTTCTTTTTGGTTTTCTGAAAAGCTCATACTACTAGCTCACTTTTTCCCCCATTAGATTGCATCTCAGTTGCTTATTAGACTGCTTAAATTGCCCTGCAATTTTGGCATTTTCCTGAGTTTCTGTTTCATATTCACAACTGTTCTACTGCTTATTTTGCTCAGTTCTTGTGCTTATTTGTAGTTTTGAGTTGTTTTAAGCTTCTAATAGTGTATTAAACCTTTCCTAATCATTTGGTTGAGTTTTGTACTTTTTAGCTTATTTTTAGCTTATTTGCCAACTGCTTATCTGCCCAAATCAGCTCAGTAGACTTATTAAACTTTTGATTTTAATTTTCCTAGCTTTTAAATAATATTTTAGACTTATCCTGAAATTTTCAGATTTTTCTAAAATCATTTGATATTTTTAATCTTTTTAATTAGTTTCTATTAGTAATTAAATCATAATAAATAGAAAAATAATCAGAAAAATATAATTCTAATTTCCATAATTTTCTTTTGTCATTTTTAATCCAGGAAAAATATAATATTATTTTTAGACCTTAAGAAAACCCAAAATAGAAAAATAATGATAGCTTCTATTTAATAGAATTTATCTTTTTAAATTTTAATTAAGTAATTTTCATTTTTATAATTTTCTTAGCTTCTATTTACTTAATAATATTCATATAAAAAGTTTTAGAATTTTCTTTGCTTATTTTGTATTTATTAGAATTTAAAATAGTTAAAAAGTATTTAAAATAATAGTTAATTAATAATAATTAGATAAAAAGTATAAAAAATATAATTTAACTTTTTAAATAAGTTTTAAGTATTTTTACATTTTTAGGTTTTAAATTTTATAAATTTCAGTTCTTGTCCCATTTTAGCTTTCCCGTTACGCGTTTTAGTTTAATTTATTCACGTTTAATTTTATTGTGCATATCTGTTTTAAATTGTTATTTAGAATTATTAAAAAAGCAAAATCAAATATCTAATCACATCAGTCACTCTAATCCTAGCTTTTCACAGTTTGCCCATTCGCACCTCGTTGGGAAACGATTCGGGTAATTACTTACCTGTCTTAACACTACACACGAACGTGAGTTTTTGCAAGCATCCTTTTTCACAAAGGGGTGATTTGTAATTATTCACGCGTATCCGCTGTCTGCATTTATTTATAGGTGTATTTAGCACGGATCAGGGACTATTGATCAGGCAGCTTGTGTTTTATTTGAGGAGTTGTATGCTGACCGTAGAGTGATGATTGGGTTGAGAGCTAGATTGGATGCTCTAGAGAGGTTACATGGTAGGGAGCTTAGAGGATTCGATTTTAGGGCCATCGGTTTAGGCAGAGGCCAGAGTAGGATGTTGGGTATGATGAGGCGAGCCAGAGGCGTTGACCGTATGCAGTGGCAGAGGATTTCAACTGCCGAGCATACCATTAGTTCAGTGATGAGGGAGAACCAAGAGCTTAGAGACCGGGTAGCCCAGCTAGAGACCACTATTGGAGGATTGACCGCAGCTTTTGACCAGCTACGCATTGCTAGTGACCGATCCTAGATGTAGTAGTAGTGATGATGTATTCCTAGGACTATTAGTATTTCAGTAGTATCTTAGAACTAACTATTGACGAGCTTGTAATTTTGTGAACCCTTATCTTTTGATATATATATATATAACAAGCTTAGTCTTCCTATCCGATTATTCGTTTTCCTCTGTGGTTGACTTTATTCTTGTATTTTGTTTTCGCTATCCACATATCTGTATGATTTTTGTGATGCAGATAAATGGCACCAAAACGAAAGTCAACCAGAGTCACACGAGGACAACCCGCTAACACGCCTATTCAGACAAGGTCAGTAAGGGGAAGAACTACTGAGCATGTTGCCCCGACCAGAGTCACACGAGGACGACCCGCTACCACACCGGTTCAGACAAGGTCAGTGAGGGGAAGAACTGCTGAGGATGTTGCCCCGACCAGAATCGCACAAGCCCAGACAGTTGAGGATGTTACACCAACTAGGGCCGCAGCTACTGCCCCAGTGGTGAATCAAGCAACACTGGATCAACTTGTTGCTGATCGTGTGGCAGCCGCTCTCGCAGCTGTGACCAATTCGACCACCAACACCGGAACATCTAGGCCAGTGACCAACAGCCGAGGTTGTACTTACTCTGAGTTCCGAAAAATCATGGTTGGAGGATTTGGAGGAACAGAGGGAGCCGTTGGTTTGACTAGATGGATTGAGAAGCTTGAAACCGTGTTTCGTATCAGTGGTTGTCATGAGGATGACAGAGTCAAGTTCGCGTCATTCACTTTCATGGATTCCGCTTTGACCTGGTGGAACAACTACATGAAGTCTGCTAATATGGATGTTGCTTATGCTATGCTTTGGGAAGATTTTAAGGAACTAGTGATTAGGAAGTATTGCCCACGAAATGAGATTAAGAAGTTGGAAATTGAGTTTTGGAATCTGAAGGTGCAAAACAACAACATCGCTGCTTACAATCAGAGATTCCAGGAGTTGGCTTTGCTATGTCCGGAAATGGTTCGGACTGAAGCCAGATTGATTGAGAGGTATATCGGTGGTTTGCCGAAATCTATAAGAGGTGATGTGATTACCTCGAGGGCTGTAGATCTTCATGAGACCATGGAGATGGCAAACAAGTTGATGGATCAGGAACTGGAGGATATTCCTGAGAAGAGCGCTGACCACAAAAGGAAGTGGGAAGATCACTCCAAGAATAACAACAACAACTCTCAGAACAAAAAGCAGAATGGAGGCAAGGTTTATGCAGTTGGTTCAGGAGACAAGAAGGGTTATGATAAGAATACGCCTTTTTGTAACCGCTGTAAGTTACATCACAGGGGACAGTGCACTGTGAAGTGTAACAATTGCCAGAGGATAGGGCACTTGGCAAAGAACTGTAGGGCAAGACCACTAGCCACCGCACAAGCAGCACCACCCTACAATCGTAAGCCCCGAAACCAAGGAAACGGTGGTGGACAAGACAACCAAATAGCCGTGGTTAACAATGGGAATCAGGGCAATGAAGGAAGAGCCCGTGGAAGAGTTTATGCCGTAGGCAGAAGGGAAGCACAGGACGACCCGAACGTGGTGACGGGTACGTTTCTTTTAAATAATCGTTATGCTTCAGTACTTTTCGATACGGGAGCAGATAGAAGCTTTGTATCGACCGCTTTTAGTCCTTTGCTCGATATAGCCCCGACCACCTTAGATAATGCCTTTGACGTAGAATTAGCAAACGGAAACCTAGAAAGAGTAGGTACCATCATAAGGGGTTGCACTCTAAACTTGTTGAACCGTCCATTCAACATCGACTTAATGCCGGTAGAATTGGGTAGCTTCGACGTCATCATAGGGATGGATTGGCTATCAAAATATCATGCCGTCATCGTCTGTGATGAGAAGATCGTCAGAGTACCCTATGGGAACGAAGTTCTTATCATTGAAGGCGACCGCTCTGATCGTGCGCGTTCGTCAAGATTGAGCATCATCTCGTGTACAAAGGTGCAGAAGTACATCGAGAAAGGATGTTACCTCTTTTTAGCTCATGTGACTGAAAAGAAGGAAAAAGAACCTGGAGAGAAAAGGTTGGGAGATGTGCCAATCGTAAGGGGTTTTCCAGAAGTCTTTCCAGAAGACTTATCGGGACTTCCACCGGCCAGAAAAATCGAATTTCAAATCAATTTAGTGTCAGGAGCCGCGCCTGTAGCGCAAGCGCCATATCGTTTAGCACCTATGGAATTACAAGAGTTGTCCGATCAGTTAGCTGAATTATCTGGAAAAGGTTTCATTAGACCGAGTTCTTCGCCTTGGGGAGCTCCTGTTTTGTTTGTTAAGAAGAAGGATGGATCCTTCAGGATGTGTATTGACTATCGGGAACTGAATAAGCTAACCATTAAGAATAGATACCCACTCCCGAGGATAGACGATTTATTTGATCAGTTGCAAGGATCATCGGTTTATTCTAAGATAGACTTGAGATCGGGTTATCACCAACTTAGAGTCCGGGAAGAAGATATCCCGAAGACCGCATTCCGAACCCGATATGGCAATTACGAATTCCAAGTTATGCCATTTGGCTTGACAAATGCACCAGCGGTATTCATGGATCTCATGAATCGTGTGTGTAAGCCATATTTGGATAAATTCGTGATAGTGTTCATTGACGATATCCTGATATATTCCAAGAATGAGCAAGAGCATGAAGAACATCTCAAGCTAATTTTGGAATTATTGAAAAAGGAAGAGTTATATGCTAAGTTTTCGAAGTGTGAATTATGGATATCGACCGTGCAGTTTCTTGGTCACGTGATAGATAAGCAAGGAATTCACGTAGATCCTGCTAAGATTGAGGCCATTAAGGATTGGGCAACGCCCACAACGCCGACAGAAATCCAAAAATTTTTAGGACTTTCCGGCTATTACAGAAGGTTTATAGAAGGTTTCTCTAAGATAGCTAAACCGTTGATGAAATTGACTCAAAAGAATGTGAAATACGACTGGGGAGATGAGGAGAAAGAAGCTTTTCAACTCCTTAAGGAAAAATTGTGTAGTGCACCTATTTTAGCTTTACCCGAGGGTAGCGAAGATTTTGTTGTGTATTATGACGCATCGCACAAAGGTTTGGGAGCCGTGTTGATGCAGAGAGAGAAAGTGATAGCATACGCTTCTCGACAGCTGAAAACCCATGAGAAAAACTACACAACCCATGACCTAGAATTAGGATCAGTCGTGTTTTCACTGAGAATTTGGAGACACTACCTTTATGGAACCAAGTGCGTAGTGTACACCGATCACAAGTGTCTACAGCATATATTAAACCAGAAGGAGCTGAACATGCGACAGCGCCGATGGTTGGAGTTGCTTAGTGACTATGACTGTGAGATCCGTTACCACACAGGCAAGGCAAATGTTGTTGCCGACGCCCTTAGTAGGAAGGAGAGGATCAAACCTCTCAGGGTCAGATCATTAGGGATGACAATCAATTCGCCGCTTCCAGCGAAAATTCTTGAGGCTCAGAGTGAGGCACTCAAAGATGAAAACCGACCCAGTGAGAAGATTCACAGGATGCCAGAACTTGAGAATGGGCTAGTAAGAAGATCCGATGGGATTTTGCGTTATGGAGACAGGTATTGGATTCCATTGTATGGAGGAATTCGTGATTTGATTATGCACGAATCCCATAAGTCCAAGTACTCCATTCACCTAGGATCTGACAAGATGTATTTAGACCTGAAGAAGTTGTATTGGTGGCCAAACATGAAGGCCGATATAGCTGAATATGTCAGCAAGTGCTTAACGTGCTCGAAGGTCAAGGCTGAACACCAGAGACCATCCGGTCTGCTTGTTCAACCTGAGATTTCGGAATGGAAATGGGAACATATCACTATGGATTTTATAACGAAGTTGCCTAAGACATCGAGTGGTTATGACACGATTTGGCTAATCGTTGACCGTCTCACTAAATCAACGCATTTCCTTCCTATAGCGGAGAAAATTGAGATGGATAAACTCGCGCGACTGTACGTGAAGGAAATTGTCGCAAGGCATGGAGTGCCTGTTTCTATTATCTCTGATCGAGACAGTCGATTCACGTCTAATTTTTGGAGGTCGCTTCAGGAGCTTTAGGAACCGACCTCGATATGAGTACAGCTTATCATCCTCAAACGGATGGTCAGAGTGAAAGGACCATTCAGACATTAGAGGACATGTTAAGAGCCTGTGTGATTGATTTCGGAAACGGTTGGGATAGGCATTTGCCTTTAGTCGAGTTTTCCTATAACAATAGTTATCACACCAGCATTAAGGCTGCACCGTATGAAGCACTTTATGGACGTAAGTACAGATCGCCAATTTTTTGGGCGAAAGTTGGAGAAAGCCAACTTACCGGGCCAGAACTAGTCCACGAGACTACTGAAAAGATTGTGCAAATCAAGAGCCGAATGCAGGCGGCTCGTGACCGTCAAAAGAGTTACGCCGACAAGAGGCGGAAACCCCTTGAGTTTCAAGTGGGAGATAAAGTAATGTTGAAGGTCTCGCCATGGAAAGGCGTGATCAGATTTGGCAAGCGTGGTAAGTTGAACCCTCGCTATATTGGACCTTTCGAAATTCTTGCCAAGATCGGGCCGGTAGCCTACCGACTCGAACTGCCATCAGAGCTTAGTGCTGTGCATAACGTTTTTCATGTCAACAATTTGAAAAAGTGCTTATCGGATGAAAACGCCGTTATTCCTTTGGATGAAATCCAGCTTGATGAGAGGTTAAATTTCATTGAAGAGCCAATTGAAATCATGGACCGGGAAGTGAAACGGCTAAAGCAGAGTCGTATCCCAATTGTGAAGGTCCGATGGAACTCTCGCAGAGGTCCCGAGTATACGTGGGAGCGAGAGGATGAAATTAAGCGAAAATACCCTCATCTATTTCCAAAACCAACGAGTGACGTAAATTGAAATCCGGGACGGATTTCCCGATTAGATGGGGAGACTGTGACAAATGGTAATTTTCACGTTGTTAATTAATATTATATGAGTATTAATTATTTTTAAGCTAAGCATTTCTATGCGCATTTGCATGTTTCTGAGTATTTTTGAGCATTTTCGGGAGCTGTCCCAGCATACTGTAGCTTACAGTCACTGCAGAAAAAGTATATTTTTGTCAGTAAAGTTAAATTATCACATTTCTGATAGTTACTGACAAGTCTTGTTATTAACTGAGAGCTTTCTCGCATTTTTCTGAAAAACAAACGCACGCGCGTACCGACAGCACAGTACACATGGTAATAGTCAAATAAATATGTTTTGAGTCAGTAATGACATTTTATATATTTCTGACAAAAACGTGGTTAAAAACTTTATTTTACGTAATCGTGTCCAAAAAGGTCAAACCGGGACTTTACGGTAACATTTAAGCTCAAACCGACACACGATACACCAACACGGAGAAAAAGTAAAACTTCCCTTCCCTAAATAAGCCTAAAACCGGCCATAGTGGTATACTCCACCACAAAAGACAAAAGTTCACATTTAATCCTAATGTAATCCATTTTTGCCATTTTTGGTGCAAAATTTTTAAGATTTCCACATTCTTATCTTTAATACTTACCAAGATTAGCTTTCTTATTCACACCATCATCACCATACACGACACACACACATTCTTCATACTCACAAATTTTCTCTAAACTTCAAGATCATCAAGGTTGATAATTAAGGTTTTTGGGTCATTTGAAGCTTGGTTTGGGTAAATTTGGTGAAGCTTTAGTTGTTCTTGGTCCCTCCTAGCCACGTTAATTTCACAAGTTTTGTAAGAATCCATCAAACTTTTCTAAACTTGTTAATCTCTTGTTCATTTGGTGTATAATGATGTTTAAAGTGTTAAATGTGTATATTTTGATAATATGAAAAAGCTAGGGTTTGATCTTTCATGCGTAGTGCTCGAATTTTCTTGATGATTATGAGTTAGTTTGTAGATTTCTTGCTTGTGTGGTAAACCTTGTTACATATGGTGCTAGTTTGATGATACAAACATTAGTTATGGTTTTTGCACTAATTTAAGCACTATATTGATTTTTTAAAGGTTATATATGGTTCGGCCATAAGTAAAAATAAAAGATTATTGGGGTTTTGAAAAACATAAAATTTTGGCTCAAGTGGTGAAATGGTGGAAAAATATAATTGAGTGTTTACTTGGAATGGATTGAAAATAAGCCTTAAGTTATTGAAAATAACTAGTAAAAAGATGAATATGAGATGACACCATGAATATGGGTCGAATAGAAGTATTTTTGGTCATAGTTGGCTACTTGACTAAGTAGCTTATTTATTAGAGCTTATTTGATAAGTATAAAGTTTGTTTGGTAACTAAAAATATCTAATAAGTACCAAATATTAACAAATTGGACCAAACTAATTTTTGGGCCAAAAAGCCCATGGTTTTACTGTTGGGCCGAAGCCCATTAACATTTTTGGAGTTTTGACTTTTTGACCAAACGAACATATTGAGCGAGTAAAATGATTTTTAGTAACGCGTCGATATATACGTAATAAATAAAAATGTGTTTTGGGCTAAAATTGGTTATTGGGCTTATTTAAGTAATTCGGCCCAATTAACAAATAAAAATGATGAAATTGATTTTTGGAGTATTTTCCAACTCGCCGTGGTTATTAATGTTTAACGAAACGATAAATATAACGACAACTATTTTTGGACTTGTTTTGAGACGCTTAGTCTCCGAAAGGTAAAAATTGACATTTTTACTAAATTAATATTGAGATTGACTTTTTAACAAAATATTGAATTTATATCTAAATCTATCGTTAATACTTAAAAGTAAAGATAACGAATAATGTAACGAGGAAAATGTTCACGACACTTGATATATATATCACAAAAGTATTTTTACACTTATAACTAGTTAGATAAATATTTGAGGAGAATTTGCAACACTTGAAATAAATGGAAACGTTGTATAAACGAATGGGTCATGCCCAAATTTTCTAAAAATCTAACACTTAGAATAATTTTTGTGAAACACTTAACTTAAGTAAACTTTATGGAATTACTTAACAAAATTTGTTTTCTTATAATAAAAGTTACATTAGAAATAATAAACGATGTTCCTAAGATAATAATTCTTCACTAACATTATTATCTTAATCATTTTTCAAAAGCATATTTAATTAATTTTTTTTTAATTAATTAAATACATAAGTAATTAACTTATTTTATATATATATATATATATATATATATATAACACTTGCGCCTTTAAACCGCGAATACTAGCACGGATGTTCCGTTACGTATTCCCACCATGCACTTTCACCATGAGCCACCACCACGAGTTACAACGATAAATCGTTTCGAAATATATTTACCACACAGCAAGCAAGAAATACACGAGCACAGGTCAAACGTAAACTTTTCGAATAAAATAAAGACACTTGAGACACGAATATTTTTGCTAAGACTTACCGTACTGATTTAGGGTGCTGATCGGCGCGGTTGCATTATTTTGAATTATTTGCTGATTTGCTGTTATTGAAAGGTGAGTTTATAGCCCCATATTTTATACAATTTTTTTTGTTTTATAAGCTTGGGGTGAGAAACATGCAAAACTGTTTTCATGGACCAGAAATAAATTTCTTTTTAAGCTCACACTAATATGCAGAAACCTAAGTTTGTTGAATCCCATTTTGTGCCCACTATCATCTGCCGTTAATTCCTGTCTAGGAAGCCGTTTGATATAAATAGATCTATTGGGAGTGACGTCCCCGTTCGGTTGGCTCGGCATAGCCAAGGCGAACGTATACCAAGTCGAGTATTTGGCCGAGTGTCTGGGGATTAACACTCGCGGGCACTCATTTTAGCTAAGGCCAGTTAGGCCCGTGGCATTGTCATAGCTCGGTAGGATGAGGCTTAGTGTTTGAATAGCTAGTAGTGTGTATCTGCTGAATTGTTTTTATGATATTGCTATTGGTCCATATGTGCTATTTATTTAAACCTATGAACTCACCAGCGTTAGCTGACTTTTAGCATGTTTTTCTCAGAAAACTGAGGTGCGTTTAGCAAGGTGCAGAGCATGGCGTCGGTCACAATAAATGATGAAAATGTTTTTAATGCGTTTACTCTGACAATTGGACCTTTTTAATTTAAATGGGCTTCATTTTCATATGAATTGGATTTTATGTATTGCAACATGACTTGACTTATGTAATATATTTTAAAACGAATTTTTAATCCGCTCGCTATATCTTATGTTGTGATTTCCATTCCGTAACACCCAAAGTGTATGCTTCCGCGAATATTGTGATTTTGGGGGTGTTACAAGTGGGTTGATATAAATATGGTTGTTAAGATTCGATGTTATGTGCTTGGTGGTCACACCCATGACCCACCGAATATATACGGTTTTTGATTGTTGACAATTAGTTTTTGGCGGTAATGAACGTGTTATGTGTGTGCCATGTGATTGTGATTGTGAGCTCCGAGTTGGTTTAAGGTTTAGTTGTTCATCGGCGATTTTGTAATATGAGGAAGTTTAGTTTTTAGGATGAGGCGTTAGGGATTATAGAAAGATATTTATGATGACTTGATGAGAGTGTTTGAGGAATCATGAGTGGTGTGTTGTGATACTGGAAACGCAGGCTGATGCTGCTGCATTTTTTTTTTCCATAGTTGACAGAATGGGACGACAATGTTGTCCCAAACTTTCAAATAATAAATCGTCCCATTTTGTTTTGGCATGGATATGACCAGTACTTAATTTAATCAATTTGGTACGACATTGTCGTACCAATTTGTGAAAACATTTTAAATATTTTAAATGTTATAAATAATTTATGGAAAAAAAAAATGGAAAAGATTTGGTACTACAATCTCGTACCAAATTGTCAAAAATGTCGACCCAAATTGCAATCCATTAGTTGACTGAGTGGTGGGCCCTTTTAACATATCGTCCCATTTTGCATGTATATTTCGACCCAAATCGTTTTGGGACAACAAAAATGGCACGACCAATAAGGGTCGAGATTGTCGACCCAAATCATTTGTCTCTACTTTGCTTCAATATTTGGGTCGACATTGTCGACCCAAAGCTTCCCATTTTTTGTAGTGCGTCACTTGTCACCATTTTTTACTATTCCCCTTTCGCTCTTTTAATGGTGTGTTCTTAAGATGATTATACAAGAGAAAGGAAAGAAGTGGGAAGAAATTAAAAAAAGTGTGTTCTCAAGATTTTTTATGGGGAAGAAAGGAAAAGAAGTGAGAAGAATATTGGGAAGTTGTAGTGTTATTAATGGTATAAGATGTTCCGCCTAAAACTGAGAAGAAGAGGGAGGAAGAGAAGTGATCCTTTATCTCTTCTCTTCTTTTCTTTTATGATCATTCTCAAGAACACAGAAACTTCCTGTCAATAAAAAAGTTTCGCGTACATATCACTTCCCTATTTGGAGATGGGACGCATCAGCTTAAAGATAGATTTCATGTTAAGGTTGCACGTCGAACCAACCTCCTTTTTTGTGAAAATATATTACTTCTATCTTTTACCAACTTGCTACTCCGTCATTTACTAACTTACTGTTTCTGTTTGTTGTTTATGATCTATACCTTTATTTAACAGCAAAAGAAAGTTTTTGAAGGAAATAATGTGCTATAGCATACATCTAATGATCTAAAATGGATAATCAAGCATTTATATAAAGTATGTGTGCGTAGTGTATACGTAAAAATGTCTGAGAATTGAAGTGTGAATCTTTCTGTAAAGCCTACGCCAAAGATTCTACAAGATTCATTTCATTGCTTTTTCTTGTTGGCAAATGATAACGATGGACCACTAAATATTTTATAAATTATTTATGTAAACTTATAAAATTAGCCGATTGGATGTCACTGCTCAAACTAAAAAAAAATGTAAATTGACTACTACTGACCTGAACAGTGATCTGAGTAATGATCAAAGGCGAAGTTCGATAGGAAAAGAATTGATTCAAAAAGGATAGCAAAACACATGAAAGCAGACCCAAGACCCACATTCGAAAAGTCCAGACAGATTGTGTCGGGTCATCAGTTGTTGGAACAGTTAGCCGAACTTCTTCTATAGGAGATTCCTCGTCATCATGATCATCATGGTGTTCTTCCTCGTTTAGTTTCTTGTTGGTCGTCATCTCCGGTGACTCCAATGCCACACTTGCCATTTTTCTTTTTTTTAGTTACATGTGGTGTGAGATATGTTTAATGTGTATTTATATTAGGGTGTAGGGTATGTGAGGTTTAAATGATTGGTTTATTTTCATAATACTCGTATTATTTTAGTGTCAATTGGCTGTATAGATTCCAAATTTTTTTTCTTCATTAGATTGGGATAAGTTGTATCAATTATGAGTTGGTCTAGTGGTTGGAACTTGGCTTGGTGACCTTTAGGTCTCAAGTTCAAATTCCACTAATATCAACTTTGAGATTAGGAAGTCCCTCTATGAGGGCTTGGCTTGGGTATTCTCAGGTCAAGTCTGAGGGGGCAGGGTTTACTCCTATTAATCGTCGTGCCTTCGGGCGGATTAGTAGGGGGTTTTCCCCCATCGTGTATTTGAATAAGGCTTTCCACTTCGAGGGAACTCTCTAGCGCGAGCCCAGTTAAGACAACGTAAGTTAGACCTCCCGTTGTCGAATTAAATTCACCTTTAAAAAAAAAAAAAGAAGAAGATAGGGATAAGTTGTGTCAAGATATTTATTTATGGATATTATTTTGTAGACATATAAAATAGGCTTGATTTGTTGCTGTATATATAAAAGTCATAGTTTTATAGTAATGATGAAATAAAGTGTTTTAAATTATTGCTCGACAATATTAGACGATACAAAATGACTTGTTGCTTCCTCATTTTATATATAGTTGGTATCTATCCATCAATCTTTTATTCTCACGATTACTCGTGCATAGCGGCAATCGTAAACGGAGCCAGAAAATTTTGATCGAAGAGTCACATTTTAATAATTTTTGAAAACTACACTACAAATTGGTTCTTAAAGAGGGCACATTAAAAAAATATATATAGATATTTTAGATAATTTACACTAAAAGAATTGTGTGTACAATTCTTTTTATGTATATATAGGTTGGAGTAAGTGAGAATGAAAACATTTATGGTTTAAATTGTAATTAAATATTTAATATATTTCATTGACTTATATGTAATGATATTTTAGTTTAACCACATTACTCATTTTTAAATTTTAAGAACATTTGTTTTTTCTTTATATATAGTATAAATAAATAAGAATTTATCATGTTTTAGTTTAAGATTAATCTTTTGTTAATATTCAATTTATCATATCCTATGATTTAATTTATTTTTATAGTTTTTCCTCTATGGTATACTCGTACACTCTATTCCTGAGATGTAAAATGGAAAGAAAATAAATGGAGAGGGTAAAAACGAGAGAAAAGAAAAAGAGGAAAAAAATATTGATTTTTTATTTTGTCTTCCCAAGTCGGAAAAAATAAAAGAGTGGTTAATCAAATTATGCACAAAAAACATCTTCTTTTCAAATCATCCCAATTTAGGAAGAAAATTTGAAAATTTGGCAACAATTTCCTTCCCTCTTCTCTCAAAAAAATTCGAGAACATAAATATTTTGTCATTTGATATCCTCTTCTCTTCTTTTATCTCCAAATAAAAACTCGAAAACAAAGTAGTGTTTAGATTAACCCATGTCCAATTTATCATAGATATCTTATTTATCTATGAAGTTTGATTAAAACTAGACGAACGTAATTTGTTGTATGATATTTAATCGTTTAGAACTTTAAATATGTGATCTAATCTTATCTTTTATTTAGATAATAAAGAAAAATATTTTTGACATAAGACTTTTTAGAACTTAGGTAATAATTGAATTAATTCTTTTCTAAACAAAAATTTTAATTAAAAAACAATTTAATTTTTCTTAATTTGGCCATAAATAATTATAAATTCGTATTTGTTTATTTATGTATAAAAAAGCCAAAAATTACACATGTACTCAAATGTGTTAGTTGATACTTTTGAAGCAAATTTTAAAATCTAATACAATAACTCGTCTCTTCCTAACTCCCTCGTTTGTTTCTTTATCCCATACTACCCTGTCAAATTACAATATAAATAATCTGGAAAAACAAATAGCTTTAAACCTTATATATAGTAAAAAAAATTCGACAGTCTATTGCATATAATTCATATATATATATATATTTTTCCTTCTATACAGGTGAATAGTAGCAATCGCTCATTTTCAGAAAATCAGCCCTAGAAAAAGTAAATTGAATATAAAA